>JAIPMN010000845.1:38192-52526 GCA_020650975.1 Apostichopus californicus | reverse complement strand
TATAAATCGCTTATTTCACACATCTGTTCAAGGTAAATTGGTTGCAGCCATTGCTTCTTCTTTTTTTCGGTTACATCACCACGTTCCTTTGAACGAACACCGATTATACGGATTGTTTATTATTGTTTTTTCTTCAATAACCCCCTCCATTTTCAATCAAACCGTACGCAACGGTATTTTCTCTGTCCTCAACAACTCTGGAAATGTGACAGTGAAAGGCCCCCGGAAGCGACACGCCCCTGACTATAGCTGATATTTACATGTTCTACAATTTGATTTTGCTATTTGCTAATTATGAGTATGCAGTTTTGAAAGGAACTTCGTTCGAGATTAATATCGTACATTGCGTCCGCTCTTTTGGTATAAGATTAGAGGAGACATTATCTTGGCTTCAAATTTGATTAGGTCAAAAGAATTGACGTTGTATCAGTGAAGAGACTTCGTTAATTTGATTCCAACATTGATAAGCGATGTCGGGTTGCTGCTTACGTCGACGTCTCCGTAGCGATGTCTATGTAGTTTTGACCGTTAACTGTCAGAGAACAGTATGGTGAGAAAGTTGACGAAAGACAAAATGATTTCTCTTGGCAAAGTCTCTTTGATAGGGATTTGGTTGACAGGCTGGCTAACTCCAAGTATGTTAGATGTACGTTCTCGTCCGTCATCTTCCGTGCTTTGGGAATTTTCAGAGGGAGGGCGATGTGCGCTACATTTGTAGCGGTAAGTAGGCTTCTCATGCAGCTGATGGTTTTATACTAGACGAATCAGAATTCGCAGATCGGGATCGTTAGAGGCTTTGGGGAGGGTGGAACAGACTGAAGGTAGATGACGAAGCCGTAAGACAACGATAGGTGTGCGAGGATTTGGAGATCGGAAGAGGAATACTGAAAGACGACGGGGAGTGGGGGGGGGGGATGCAGCCTGGAAGAGTTGCGAGGATGCGATTCCGTTGGAGAACTGTTCGCATGCCTACAGTTTCACTTTGAATAGTTTCATGAACTGACATCCGAAACGGCAGTAGTCACAAAGTTCATGTATTGGTTTTCACGAATATTCTTCGAGATATCGACAAGTTGGCTATTCACATAACTCCAAAGTTCCAAATGCTACATGCTGGTGCATCACTGATATGTCCATTTTTTATATGCGGCCTGGGTATGGGTTTCAGGGTAATTTGACCCAAAGGTCGGCAGATTTTATTTTTAAAGTGTTATACTGAATTTGGCCTGAAAAAAAATATTTTTATTTTTGATAAATTCTCCATGGCAAAAATATGCCAGCTGGCCAGTTTGAGAGAAAAATAGATATGATGCATGATGATGCCATTCGTTGTGCCATTTATTCAGTAGATCTGCCCTGCTAACTATTCAATTAGCTTTAGAAATTTAGTTTTACCCATTCTTATCAGGAGCGAACTTCAGCTTGTTTTTGTTTAGATTATTCTGTTCTCAGTCTCCTTGCGTGTACTAGAGCGTAAAATCAAGCCTCAGGACAGGAAGCTATGGCGGTAACACGAAGGTTAAGAGGTTATTTGTTATCTCTAAATGGAGGGGCTCGTAAGGGTACAGTGGGTATTTTGTTATGATTATGCTAGAAGTTGTCGTGGGAAATTTGGGGAAGTTGGTTTCGGTTACGGAAGTAGGAGGGCAACACTAGTAGGAGAAGAGAGATAGACAACAAGAGAGAACAGGCGTACAGTACTTTAGTTAGAGCTAGGCCTAAGAACCCCTGACTTAGGTAAGGCGATTTCTTTCGCTGGAAATGTTAAATGAATAAAGAAGGCATGGATCAAAGACAATTTATATTAGCCGGTAACTTCAAAACTCTATAATATTCGATTTTGAACACAATCAGTAAACAGCAATTTTATTAGAATTTCTCAACCAAAACGAAGGAAATCAAAGAAAGTTCAATGGCAGGGCCGCAACCTTATGATCTTGATCCGATATTAACAGCACAGGAATTACAGGCAAGGGAAACGTAAGAGTTAACAGGGGGAAAGAGGATCGTGTGACAAATGTGCGATATTGTCTACGGAGGTGGAGTGTGTTTGTTGCCACGAAGTGGATAATTTTGCGAAGCTTCTTTCATCCCACAGCTTTTTAACAGTCAATACAATCTTTGAAACCGTTTGCCAAAATAAAGAGGTAGGCCTACTAAGAGTTACCTTACTGATGAGGAACGACATCCGTAGCCACACAAGGAACATTCCATTGAATTGGATATGAATTAAGTAAAGCCTAAGTCTGGCAAGGCATGCTGTATGACGTTACAGTCAGCCTACATTGTTACTGTTACTTTAGCGTACCATGGGCCTAGCTTCAGTTTGCTTGTTTAGCGTACCCTGGGCCTAGCTTCAGTTTGCTTGTTTGGTGTAGCCTAGGTCTTCTTTTTAAACGAAAATTTTAAGAAAAGAGAACTCTTGGTTTTTTCGTAACTATGACCTTCAGGTGCCTCTTTAATATTTTAAACTGCTTTGGGCTTATAGGAAATTGCAAGGCCTTCTAAAGTTCTAGCCCTAGCAACGACAGCTGAATATTTTCCACGGGAAGTCTACCACACGGAAAATGACTTTGTTCCTCTCTGACGTCATCAATATGGCTTACTGTCATACTCTCATGGAATCGGCATGTCAACGTCATACCGCAAGTGTAGTTTATCAAAATGCAACATGTCCTCATGAGAATCAGGGAGAAACACTAATAATGGGAGCATCGAAGGTGATAACCCCAACACATATATCGCCATTCCATTTTGGCATCAAATAATTCTAAACACATCACGCTAATGCAGCCTAATTCCGCTCTTAGGCATCTGCTAGAGTGGACATTCTAGGCAAGTGATGTAAGGGCCTATAGTTTAATTATCTAATTTGAATTTCATTGTATTTTTTGGTTTCGATGGTAATCGTAACCTTTGCATTACGCATGGCGTATATATGTGTGTGTGTGCACTTGTTTTGTATTCTGACCGAGGACATGAACAAAAGAATGCCAGGTCCTCCCTTACTCAAAAATCCAGATATGGCCCAATTATGGCAATTTGTATCTGGCCCATATCTCTGCCATATATGGAATTTATATCTGGTCATAACAAGAATTGGGCAGATATAGCTTGATATAAGAGAGAGGCCATATCAGCCTCAGATAAAACTTTATATGGGTCACTTTTTATCTGGACCAGATATGGTCCATATATGGCAAATCCAAATCTGGCCCATATACGGCAAATCCATATCGGGCCCATATATGGCAAATCCATATCTGGCGCATATATAGCAGATCCATATGTGGCTAATATATGGCAAATCCATATCTGGCCCATATATGGCAAATCCATATCTGAGAAATCCATATTTGGCTCATATATGGCAAATCCATATCTGGCCCATATATGGCACATCCATATCTGGCCCATTAATTTCAAATCCATATCTGGCCCATATATAGCAAATCCATATAAATCCATATTGGCTCATATATGCCACATCCATATATTGCCCTTGGCAAATCCATTACTGGATAGGTCATGACAAAATGCCCATCACTCTGCCGTCTCTAGGCTGTCTTCAGTCTCTGCAAGGTCTGATAAAAGAAAAAAAAAAGTCTTGAAATTGTGTAATCAGATTATCAGACTGAGCGGAATCATCGCGTTATTGGTACAGATCTAAATTGCGGAAATCGCGACCATGATTGACGAGGAGTGATTTCGGTAGCAAAATTACAGACTTATTCAGTGGATCTGAAGGAGGTGGAAAAGTTGATGATCAATAATTTGAAGTTAAATTTTTGTGCATTTTGATGACTTGCCGAAGACAAGCAAGTAACCTATGCAACCAAGTTGGCATGTGTGTGTGCATATGTGTGTGTATGTAACGCCCCGGTTTTGTAAACACGATATCTTGAGATAGGTACGCACAACAGATCTCACAATTTACATTTCGCCAGTGGCTTCATCATATTTATTGCAAGAACCCTAATTGTTTACAGCGGAGGTCAAAGGTCATATGGGGTCAGCAGAGGTCAAAACATGAAAATCGCAAATGTCCTTTATCTCTAGAACCCAAACATCTAAGGAAGCTCATAATTACATGGTAGGTTCGTGTAATACAGTGTAAAAAATTTACACTATTCTCGAGAAGGTCGAAGGTCATTTTAGGTCAGTAGTGGTCAAATCTTGAGAACCTTGTAACCACGATATTTCAAGAAACGTAACAAAAGTAGATCTCGTTTGTAGCATGTGTCTTCAGTGAATTGAGTGCAAGGTCCCTATTGCTTTTGACCGAGGTCAAAGGTTACTAAGGGTCAAAGCTGAGAGTTTGAATCGTGAAAACCTTTGTATTGTCTAGAACCTGAGCATGCACAGACTTCATATTGGCATGTAGATTAGGGCAATATAGCATGGCATTGAAACTCAGCTGTAGAGTAGGTTAAAGGTCATTTAATGTCAGAAGAGGTCAGATCTCGACAATCTTGTAAACACAGTTTCTCCAGGTAGGGAACAACAGCAGATCTCATATTTGGTTTTGGTTGGGTTCAAAGGTAATTTGGAATCAGCAGATCTGAAAACATTAAAATCTTAGAAAGTAGACATCCAGAACCTGAACATCCAGAGACACAACATGCCCCATAGATTAATGTAATATAACTCTTTACACAATTCTGGACAGGCCAATGATCATTTTAGGTGAGCAAAGTTTCCACCTGAAACCTTTGAAAACACATGTCTTAATTCTGCATGTAAACTACAGTGCTAATTTAATTTTTATCCAGTTTCAAGTTAAGCCCAGTTAATAGTGCCTTTAGAATCGATAATACATGGTAATTTACTCTGACATACTACTTGAGCACACTTGACCTTACAAACATCAAGACCTTGACCTCCAATTCCCAATGGCATGGTACAGTGCTGCTATTGTCAAGCTAAGCGCCTTTGCTACAAAAGATCTGAGAGATATACGATCCAGTAGCTGTGGTAGGTGGTTTTTTACGAGAGTTTTTCAAGATATCGTGTAAGAAATATATGCAGTTTGAATCTTCTTGAAGCTTGTTTTACATTAGAATCTAGTTCAACGCTTTAGACATAATTTGGCCATTTGCATCATTGCATTACACTATACGGAAACGGAATATGTCGTGCCCCACGATACTTCTGCGTCAGTAGTGGTTACATCGATGGTTTGATTAAATTTCGACAGAATGAGATTATATATACTTGTCAGGGTCTTCAGCCAACGCGCATTGTATACTACACAAAAATACATGTTTCCCGTGATTGCCGTGGTTGCGTTAAAGCTGTGCAACGTCCGCAAAATGAAATCATTCATGAATGAATAACCTTCAAATTGCACTGGAGAGATGTCCTTTTATTTCATTGTATAGCAATTTTTAGCAGTTTTCGGTAAGGTCTTGCTTGTAAAGGCTACCTTAAAGGTGTGTTTCGAAACAATCGTTACAATTTAGCATTCAAACACGGCAGCTTCAGTTGTCTTTCAGTGCAGTGACAAAGGGGACACGCAAAATTACTTTTCTACCATTTGTTTTTCCTTTAGGGAAGCCTGGTGTCTCCTGATTGACATAAGCAACCCGGAGCCTCCGCCTTCTAAAGTCCTGGATTGTAGAACTGCCGTAAGTTGAGATCAATCAGATTGGTCCACGTAAATCTACATTACCTATAGGATTCCATGTTAGGGCGGATAGAAGAGCTGAAAATGTAATACCCCAGCTTTTTGCCATATTTTTAGAACTCAGAACTAGGTCCTGTAGCCAATATATAGATGTGTTAACCACAGGAATGATACTTTACAAGGTCACGAGCAAATGTGTTTTTTTTCTTTCTTGGACACAACTATAATTTTTATGAACTAAATTTTGTGATTTTATTTTGACGTGGGTGCATTTGCAATGGGGGCTGATATTTTTTCTTGGTTAAGTATGATAAATGTTTCTGTATGTTAAATGTGTATCTGTGTATGTTTCAAGAGGCTCACGTCCGTACCCATCCGTCAAGCTTCGCAAGAAACTCATCAGCATCATAGCTCCCAACTCTTGAGAAGGCAAAATAAGGGGCGTCCCCCTCCCCCTTTTTAATTTTTTGGGAATCCTGGTAATGCCTACATGTAAACTGGTGGTACTTAGAAAGGCTTTTGTCACGCAAAATTTTCTGAGAAATATGCATTTTTTTGTGTGTAACATCAATAAATTGAATAGTAGGTGATAATTCATTCTTTCCCGTGGCATGAAAATGTTCGCTGCTCGCCCCAATGAAAAGAAATATAGGCTAATTTTAGGTTCAGATGATGCTGTAAAGGAGGTTTTATACTCTATTATGCTTAATGCTAAAGAAATGATGGTTGCTAAGTCAAAATTTGATGCAATTTTTTTTTTATGTATACTTGGAAATTACAATGCGGGTTTTTCGGACGCTTGCGCGGGTCAGCGGGTTTGGGTGTTAGAATGCGGGTCCAACCTGCGAAATGCGGGTCAGTTGGGAGCTCTGCAGCAAGCTACAATGACAGTGTGTGCTCGAGGTTGTTACTCCTCTCAACTCTTGCTCTGCGAAGGTGTTTCATTGTGCCCACCATCGGGGCCTACCTTTCTTTAGTGATCGCTTGTCCCATCGTTTCCTTAGCCCCATCTTCGGGACATCACCTTAACCCTCGGTCATGGTTCTTTGTTTAAATACTGAGTTCATTGCGCAATCAAGTAGAACACAGTCGACGTTGAGTATTAACATCTTGTTATATTTTATTGCGTAACATAGTCATACTGTACAGGACAGATATAGGACGACATGTCCAAGATTACATGTTGACACATGGAGAGACAGGGTGAACAAGGACGAGCTAGCAAACGGCATGCTCTAAGTTATATACCGATATGCAAATGCACTGCTCAATAACAAACAGGTGCAGATTTTTCAATGTATAGTGAAATGTTTGCACACGTGTATCTAATGCATATTATAGCATTACACCCTCTTCTTCTTTCCACACTGTTACTCCTACCAGCGATCCACAAAATTAACGCAACTAGGCTATAACGCCTGTTGTCTAATCCGTATTCATTTGTCCATTCTTTGTTCAAATATGCACGTTACAAGTATTTTTCGCCATTAATTACCCACAAACCCCACCGTACTTGCTTCTTTCTGGAAAACAATAATCCCCCGCATCATTTACATAACAAAACGGCATCCACTGCATTCACACCCAACCTGAAATAACAATGGGCTAGAGACTACGACATACTTGTTATCGACTATGGCATTATTTGCCTTTTATACAGCAGGTCCCTGCATGTATTGAAGACTTATCTACAGTATAAATCTATTGCTGGAACGAGACAACAGCTTGAAACCTGATCGCGACGTTCACCACACGCTTGTCAGGTAACCAATCATCGACGAGAAAGAGTTTCGATCACGGCCACAACGCATGGTGTTATGTAGAATGCCTCGATGAGACACAGACGGTTTCTAGACTTATAAACACAAGGATGTTCGTTATTCGATAACAAAACCCAGCGACTCAAAACCTTGGCTCAGAGCCAAAGCGGTTTCTACTCATAATTCACACATGCAACAAAAGATCGAGACTTCTGCGTTGCATATAGTGTTATTGGACCGCAAGGAATTTACAAGTTCCTGACACGTTCACACTTAACAGATCTATAGTTCTTTCTATAAAAAATATATATATATATAAAAAATTAAATGTAATAAAAAAAAAAGTGTTTATGTTGTAATATATAACACTTCATATGATCTTCATGTTTTTTTTTTATTTTTTATTATGCAGATTCTGTTAAAGGTTTCGCCAAACAGACGTGTAAGTTCAGGATCATGTTGAACATTACCAGTAACAAGAATTATTCTGATATTTCGGAAATGCAGGAATAAAGTAAAACCGAACATAGACAGAAAAAGAAAACGAGAGAGTAGAAAAAGAAAACACCAGGTAAAGAATGAACCAGTGGCAATAGCAAGCTCGGCTTCCATATGGGCCTACATGCAGTTGCATGTGTAACGACTACTTAACGATAGACATATAGAGCATTGGGTCAGTTCCCGGAGTTCCACTGACAACGGATATAAATAAGAAAATATATTACAGCAGGTGTTGGCCATGCAAGGTATGACCTTGCTGTAATAGGGTGACTTCACATACTAGAATATATTCACCTGGCCCTGCAGTTAGCGTATATTTTACTCTCCATTTGGAGGCCCCGAGTAAAATATCATGGTCCTGCTGATAGCGGCCCCATTGGTGCTGGCCAATGACACGTTCAATATTGTTGGAAATTTGCAGAAATTTGAGATTGCACAATAGCGGTCGCTATTGTGCAATCTCAAATTTCTGCACAGGCCACAAATAGAGTACCCCGACCGCGGGTAGGAGGGGTACGGGCCATGGCCCTTTTCTCAAATAATTCGTGTGAGTGTCACATGAAAATGGTACCACATTCAGTGTATCTATTTGCTGCTTCCCCTCCCCATCTCAAACCTGTTGGGGTCCCTCACTTACACGACCTTCGGTCAGGGGATACATGCCCTGGGATTTTACTGCTGCTGTAGCAGTATGGCCGTGTACAGGTCACGACCGGTAGTGGATCAGGATCCCGGCCATGATACCGACGTTACGTCCACGTTCTCATAGACAACACGTTTGTATATTTGTGAACGCCCTTTCCTGCCGATATAGCCGTCCATTAATTGACGCTGCAAATACACATGCATTCCCACACGTTATGGAAAATAGCAGCCCCGTGGCATAGTATCAAAGGCCTGCATATATTGCATTATTGACAAGGCGGTTTTGGAGGTCTAGAAACCGTCAAGGGCGGAGCTTGCCGCTATCATTGTGATATATAATGGATCAAGATTCCAATTACCTGCTCTTCACAACTGAGTCAGCATAGCGCAAGCAACTATTATGCATGCTCCTTGAACAGTTTCGTGTGCTAGGGAAGAGCTAAAGGGTTTCCTTTCTGAAAGGTCAGTGAAGTCTCTTCTTTGTTTGATTGGTAGACGAGATAGTGCAATCATCGTGATAGCGCTAAGTAAATAGATAATCAGACCGCTTCCGTAGGGCTTAGGTGCAAAGTTCACCATGCGTGGAATGATATTATTGGTCGCTGAGAAAGTTGCGAAACATGACATTTAGGTTTCATTATGTGTTGTAATTCGTGAATGTGTGCGGTGATCAGACATTTTGAAATAACATGACACTGCGAAACACATTTCCGCATCACCTGTGTGGGGTGTTAATGTTAAGATTAATATGCTGTCGTGTATTCACGTTAAGCAAATTGTATTCGAGTTCTAGCGAAGGATTGCTGCGACTGTATTTGTGTGTTAGGTTGGATTTTGGCGTCCTCATTTTCCTGTGATATTATGTAGGCCCTATGATGAACGTTAGGCCCAAACATTAGCCTAACTTTTGCCTAGTGCTAAACCGACTTGAGTCAAATGTAACTCTTCAACTCAAGTTGAGTTGGTGCTAAGCCGCTAGCGCAGGACTTTGTCAATTCTAGGCTTTGTGAATCAGAAATAATCATTCAAATCGAGTTTGTTCCATATCATTTGACAAGCGTACAATTATACCGGCTTACACACACAAAGGATGTGGAACAGAGCTGCTGAGTGAACTGACATGATGTAACATTTTTTTATGTGAATGCACAACTTCTTACCAGAAGCTGTAGTCGCATATGTTGTGATGTTTTGTTATACACATCGCTCACTTTTGCAAGCAGTACATGTTACCATCAGGTGAAATCCCTCTTTTCAGGGCCTCAACCATTCAGTTTGTTGGTGTGCAGTACTATAACTTGTCATCATGTGTTATACGGGCTAGCCTCACAATTAGACTCTACTGTTACTTGCCATGATTGAAAGAATAAAGTTATAACTTTTTCAAAAGCATTTATTTATATATATGCACTGCCTCTAAATATAATGGGCTGAAGCATATACCGTACAAAGGAAACCTCAAGTTTGTATTCCGAGACATTGTGATGAAATTTAATACACTTATATACAAATTATAATGCGAATTATGTACATAAGCTTTAACACATAAAAAGCGATGCTGTAGAAATCATTCCTTACATTATTCGTTTCTCTTTCAAGCATTAGTATAAATCTGACATGATGCGATCCAGCCATCTGAAATCACACGACCTAGTTGAATAACAAAACATTACTGTAATGCAATATATCCAAGAGATAAATTATCATTACTGTTGTACTCTTTTACATATAAACCATGGTCCCAGCTACTACCAGTAGTTTTTTTAGCTGATTCAAATTCATGTGTTACCTCAATGAATAAAACTCACTGTTGAAATTTTGTGATCCTAGTAGTCTTGGCGCATTACCCGTGATCAAGGCAGGCATTCGTGCTTTATTTGTCAGCCCTCTAAAGCTCACCCATGCAGTATTTACCATTGGGCACAACAGCATATTTTGTACTGTAGCATGAATGTTGCAATGGTAAGGTACAGTATGACAAACTTATGCCAAGTACAGCAGCAAGTTATGTACCTTCTTGTGAAAGTAATTCCATACCATACAAAATTTATAGGGTAGTTGTCACATGTGATATATGTGTGTCTTAATCATAAGGCGGGTATATTTCTGACACCGTCCTTCAGGTGAGCCATGTTGACCTTAGCTTTAAAGTTCAAGGCTGTATTAAAAATTAAATGCTAGGATTCAGCATACCAGTACCCTTTATCCAGTCGCTGCATATAAGTTGATAACTAATTTATGTACAGAACATGTTTTTGCATGCTAACATTAGAGGGCAATGCTGCATGACAATGCTTGAGTCCACTTTGACCTGTGCAGCCTACAGATAGCTGATAATGCTTGAAGTCAATGTACATTAGTTTTGCATAACTCTGGTAACACTACATTATTGTTGCTGCAATGGCACATCTTTTGATAAATTTTCCCAAGGATAAATCTTTCCATCACTTACAGTACATTCGAATCTTTTTCATCAATTAATCTGCATGATGCCAATGTACTATTAACTGAAATTTCATTTAATGAATACATCATTGTAAATGGCATATATTTGCTTTCTCCTTTATTGCTTTGATCAAGTGGAAACAAATAGATAAGAAGACATGGAGACTAGAAGCTATTTGCTTGTAGTTGTTGGCATCATTTTTTTTATTAAATTGTAAGTTTGTCCAAATCCTTTAATAATGTAAGATGAATAAGCCTACAGGTTCGGAGATGCAACTTTATCCATTGGGTCGTTTGTGAATAAAATCTGTGTTGTTGTCGTTGCGAGCATACTGTAGTAATAACGATTGTGATTAAGCCGAGAATTTTCGGGGAAACTGTTAAGATAATGAACATTGTTTTATTGTGGTAGTCCAGAAATTTAAGTAATAGTATTTCCCTACATTGGAAAAGATTGTAATTTTGTGCTACACCTCACCTCAGGACTAAAGAGGTCCTGGGGTGAGAATGATACTGCGTTCGCGGTATGAATGTTATTATTTTGTATGTAATTTGTCGCATAGTGTTTACGCGAATATAGAAAGATAGCACCAATGAATTATACATGTATGGGAAATATCGTCGTAGCTTGTCATATTGTTACTAAAACATGTTAATCCGATAGAAATTCATCTCTAAGTTCAAGATTTTTTGGGTATGTGAATGGTCATGAGATAAAAAATTTGGATCAATTTCTTACTTCAAATTTACTTTCGACTTTACAACCAGTGCAGATCATATTCATGCAGTAGGCCTAGATGCATACTATAGGTTCTGCACGTATGTCGCTATTTCAGAGTACGTTGTTGTTTGCAACGTGGGGGCAAGCTGAGGCAATCTCTTTGCAGCGAAAACAATTGTATACATTTGTATGTAGTACTTTCTAATTATATAGAAAGTATACAAAAATTACTAATATTGCTAAATTAAGTTGAGAAAATATTTTTGTCCCACCACTTTAAAGTAATGTGTTATTGATTCATTTGAGACACTTTTGAAGTTAAAATGCCAAAATGCCATTTTTCCTGGTGTGGTTTTTGTTAATTAAAATAACAGATACTGTACTAATTTCCTTACCTTGCTCAGTGTGTATAGTGTGCAACATGGAGCAAATTTGATGAAAAGTGAGGCTATAAAGACAGATAAAGTCTTATATTTCAGTAAGTAGTTGGCACATGCTGACGATGTGTTAATCAGCATCCAAATTTAAATGTTCTGCCAGCTGTTATACATCTACGCTACTCTAGAACCCAAATTTTTGAAACTTCAGTTCATTCCAAAGTGCTGATTCCTCAAAGTTGACAGAACTGCTACATGTATCTCGTTCAGCCAACATGTTAAAATCAACTCTACAGTAGGTACTGTAAGTATTTTAGCCTAACTAGTGTAAATCAAGATTACTATTTCATGAAATATGTGACAGGTGTTCCAACTGTCAATATGAAAGCATCTTATTATCAAAGAACTTTATGGGCTTTAATAATGGTAAAGGTAAATCCAATAGAAATTGTGTTTGCCTATATAAAGGAACACACTTCCTTCACAAATATCCTTCAAGAAGATTAACATTTCCTATAGTTATTTCTTTGCAAGGGTGTGGATTAGTGGGTGTTTGAAACACTGTAAAAAAAAGAATACTCGATAAGTTTTAAGAATTGTTGGGATGTTCCAATATCACCGATATTTATCGATATGAATGTTTGCTTCAGATATCATTTGCCATGTAATCAACCGAAATATTTTTGCAAACTTTGAACTGATGGTCTTTATCCAAAAATAGATAACTTTAAAACATAAAAGTGATGTTTTTGAAATGAAGTGTTCTTCTGTTTCCTGCAGGTCAGTTGAAAAGGATTGCCAGTTTAAATTACATACAAGTCTTATTACGATGGATATGATGTGTCCATGGGTGCATTTCACACCGTATTACATCATTTTGGGAGGGGCTTGCACAATATATCGCAATATCATTTGTGGAGACAGTGGAGGGGACCAACATTTACTATGTCGATATGGAAATTCTGATATGTCAACAACCCAAGTTTGGAACATTATTTATTTATCTAATTACTGGAATGGGAAACTGGCAAAAGTGCATGACAGACCATGCAAGTTCTCTCACTGTGCCTGAGCACCACTATAGTCTCATATCAGTGTTCCCGTAATATTCCATAGTTAACGATTTGCAGCGCTGTACGTCCCATTTAGAAAATTCAGTAATAACTCAAAACACTGCATTTCCACTGCAAATAATGTCATTAAAGTCATGCGGTATGAACCGTCACAGCACTCCACCAATTTGTCACAGCAGTATGTGAGCAAACAATAAGGACGCGAACAAAATGTAGATTTTAACAGGGCGTATAGCTACCGAATACAATTGATGAAAGTTACATCTTATTAACACTGACAAATGGGACAGGAAGTTACTCCGCCCCCCTTATTTACCTTTCTTTTTAGACAAAAGGTGTTGAGCTAGTAAGAAATGACAGCACTATGACATCACACACACATGAGATCATACTGAAGGTTACTTTCTTGGTAGAGATCTGTGTCATAGATTCGTTATAAATATTAGATGAGCAGACAGGTGTAAGGTTTCTGTTGCAGATGGTTACTGTGGAGGTCGAAAGTGTAATTGTTCTACTGGGACTTGGAAGTTAGAAAAGTATTTATTATTTTATGATGCATTATGTATCAACTAGGAAATAGACATATTAGTAATTATTCTGGGAAGGGTGTGATATAGGAGGGCTTCCTGTCTGAGCTACAACAGTACAGAACCTAGGATAAGGGGTTGGGTCAGCTGACTCAGCTCATATCTCTGTAAAATACTGTCTGAAAATGATAACATTTTTCTTGTTTCATACTGTTATCTCTAAAGCAAGTGTACTCACAGTACATTTCTTTCTTAATAAAAGACTTAAACTCATAGTCACTCAATTTGGATCACAATTGTGTACCGTTCGGTAACTTCGGTAGTTTGTGTCTTCAACACTGCAGTAGTGCCTATAGTGTTGTGAAGAGGATTTCAAACAGTGGGGGGGGGGGGGATTTCAAAATTCTCCTGACTGATTAAAATATGGGACTGAACTGTAGAGGGTGGGTTAGGGGTCCTCACAGGATTTTATTTTTTAAATTTAGATCTCAAATGGTGCATTGCAAGGCACATTTTGGCTATTTACAGTTAGGTCTATTGAAGTTGCCTTAAATGCAAGGTTTTGCAAATAATTTTTTGTGTGAGGTTAAAAAGGGGAGTTTGGGGGGGGGGGGGTTACACCCATAGCAGTGGTCCAATTCTTTCCCAGCAGTGTGCAG
>JAIPMN010000845.1:0-38182 GCA_020650975.1 Apostichopus californicus | reverse complement strand
GTTAAAAAGGGGAGTTTGGGGGGGGGGGGTTACACCCATAGCAGTGGTCCAATTCTTTCCCAGCAGTGTGCAAAACCCCTAACTGAAAGTAAGATGTTCTGTGGTTTTTGGATGCCTTGAATTGGAAACAGGACCCCCCACCTTTCCTCCCTTACAGTAAATGGTTTTAGTTGGACTCAAAAGGTCATTGCAATTCTGCAGATTGCCAAAATTTGATAACCATGGAACATTATGTCTCATTAGGGGTAACTTGTGAGCAATATCAAGTTCTTCAAATATTCATCCAGTTACAGCATTTGATGCCTCAGTGTACATGTTTTTGTACCCAGGGGGGGGGGGAGGTGCTCTATGCTCTAGAACCTTTTCAAATGTGTAGTACTGGCATTTACAGAAGCCTTCTGTACCTACCAGCTCTCAGATTCAACAGATCATGTGGCTAAAGGTATTCTTGGACAGTATCATGGAATGTTGTAAACTGACTATACTCATACACTTTAAGTATTCACAGGGAGAGCTACAGTATGTATGTACAGTATGTTTAATAGACAACTTAAGTTCAATGAGATGTTATGCAACATACTTAACAGACATAATATATGGTTGTTCAGCACATTAATTGTCTCTAGGTAAAAGAGAAACAATCTTCCTCCATATGTTCCAATCGTCATCTCCGATAGAAATTTTATCGATCTACAACCTCCTCCCTACTTCCACCCCCCCCCCCTATAAAAAACAAAGGGGTCACAGAATAAATACAGTACCTTACACTAGTCAGTGGGAGAAATGTGACATTCATCTCCCATAACTACTGTATATCTCCCCTACACCATCTGCTGACCCCCTTCCTCTCCTCATCCATTGACATCCTAAATGGATATTCTAGTTTGTATTTTTCGTGTGTCTGTCCATGACAGCATATTAGTGACTGTAACATATTTAGTATAGGACTAGCAATAGATGTGAAAGTGCTGTTTTTTGGATAATGTAATTAATGCCCATGTATATATGTTTGCACTTTAGAATAAAATTCCCACAGAAGAATACCATTAAAAAGAGCCTTGAAATCGGATTACATTTGACCCAGTACAATGCTAAAAAAGTATGCCAAGAAAGTATCACCTTGCAGGGGACAAGTTAAAAATGTAAAGAAATTGAAGCTTTGAAAAGACATCATCATGATGACAACACAGACCGCACATATTTTCAAGTGCTTTCATTTTCTGGAGAAAATAAGTTTCTGTCAAAACAACAAATATAGAGAGTTAAAAAGGAACTCTTCAGAATGGTTTACAGGTAGCAGTATTAGGAAAATGTTACCCTGCCTCACTGTGATTATCACATTTGTTTGCCACTACTGTAGATTATGCCAACTACCAACTTCTACGTGGACATTAGCTAGTACAGTAACTGTGACTTCTACCCAAATAAAATATTCAAAATGTACTAACTTGATCACATATTGTAATGTAAATGGCCTGCATACTTTCACATGAAGTGGCTGGCCCTTTGGTTTCAAGACAGACATAGTAGGCCTACACTTACTGAAACTTAGTCATCTTCCTTCCTGAATCAGGGAATCAGGGATTTTTGAAGAGTTGATTGTTGGAATCACTGCAAGGTCAAAGCATGGAGCTACTACAGAGTTGGCTGGTAGGGAAGTACAATGTTGGATGAAAATCGGGGTAGGGGGATTTGGGTAAAAATTGGTTGAAAGGGTAGAGTGGGTGAAAAGAGGGGTGGGCCGGGCTGCATCTGTACAACAGAGAAGCTATGGCACTGGGCCATCTTACCAATATATTGTGTTGAACATTCACAAAGTATAGGCAGTGATATGATAGCATCTTTACAACTACATCATTAGTAAAAGTAGGTCATGCAATGAACACAATTGGTGATCGATTGGGACACAAGAGTTTTTTTTACGTGACACAACCTTTTTGGGGGGCATGCAAACTTTTTTTTTTCTCTAGTTACATTACTAAAGTGATGGATATTGAGATTTCCAATTACAATCTAGTTTATTGGCATTGATTTTTTTCTTTCTTTTCTTGGACTTAATGTTTCTGAATGAGGTGTTCTAACTTTGGCAATGACCAGCATCCTTGACACAAAGAATAACCTGTTAAAACCTCTAGGGTGCTTTACACTAGATCCATATCTGATCTCCTGCTCAGGATTAAGTCCTCGAGCACAAGATCAGGCTTGCAGTATTAATGCTTTAAGATCAACGGTGACCTGAGATTGTCTGTGACCTTTGCGTTATGCAACATGGGGAAAGACTTTGAAGAAAATCTTTTCTACCCTTTTTTTCCAATTTATTTTCAAGAAACACCAAGGCCAAGCATGGGTGATTTATGTTTGTGTGCCAACAGTAGCACAGATGTTGTAAATGTGAACCTTGTGTGAGAGTAAATCTGTAGCTAAATACTGTCATACTGTCACTGAAATAATTCTATGTATTGTACCCTTGACAGCTTAACAGTTAGTGATATGTGGTACGTACCGTAATTCAGCACAGGTACTAGTAGCTTATTGCCCTACAGTATATGGGACTTACTTTAAAATGCTTTATACTGGTTTTCATTTCTTTATCCAGGTCACAGACCAATAATGCCGGGAGGTTTGTAAATTTCTCTTTACTTCAGTACTTATGCTACATTCCAGTGCTTGTTTTCTTGCGCTATTGGTGTTTTCGTCTTGTACACAGCTTTACCATATACAGAGGGTGATGGGCAGATAATGACATCGTTTGTGCACATTAGTTATACTAACGTTAGTGAAGGCACTCTCCAAACTCTCGATTCTCCAACCACATCCTGTCCAGTACAGTAGAAGACATTTTCAAAAGACCATTTTTGGTGTTATAAATATAAACTAAAAAAAAAATTGTCATTCGACTCTGAAGGATATCCTGTTGGGATTGAACCGTCAGGCTCACTTTTACACAAATTTAAATTTAATAAACGGTCCATCTTGGGTGACTTAAACTTGAGTTAACTTGAGTAAACTTGAGTTAAACTGTTTCAGTAAAAGTGGTGACAGCACATCACTGCAAGTTATTTAACATTAGCAGGTGCTCAAATTTGACAGATTGTCTTCTGTGTGAAGTCATACTGTTTGTTTCTAAATTGAACTGTAAAAGTTGTTTAACTGTGCCATCAATGTTTGAAACATTCTCAACACTGTTAGTGCTAAAATAGTTTTGACACTTCATACACCATCTCTCTAATGTAACACCAGACTCCCCACCCCTCCCCCTCTTTATGCTAATGGCAGTATCATGAGCAGTGAATCTCAACTGAAAATATAAATTAAAATACATTTGTTGCAATCATCATCCAATAGATTTAAAAGACAAAATTAATAAAGATTACAATGGGAATAGAGATGATGATGATGATCCTTTAACAGTGCATTGTCCACCATGATGATTGTACTCTTGTCCTCTTAGTGTAAGATCATTTTGCAGAGGATACTGGTAAAAAGGGGTTTCCTTCCTTGAGGGATACCTTAAAATGACAAGGGTGATGTTCGCTCCCTTCTCCAAAAAGTGTTGATTGTCAAACCTTTTCATCTGCAGCTTTCTGCTGTTATAATCAGACATTTAGGCCTTCAATGTGCAAGCTATTGTCATCATCTTCCCAACATCTAGGCAGCAACACTCTTCCTTCCTTTTGTGTGTGTCAGTGTTGCATACATGTTGTCGCATGTGTGACCAAATCGTTGTGATCCATTCCGCTGCATAACATTCTTGAATTTACTTTTGCTCCACTCATATCTTTCTGCATCATAACATATTCACTTTCCTGTCTACCTTTAACTACATGACTGGAACATTTAAAAAATTCATCCCCACTTTTAGGGCACTGCCCACTTACTCCTCTTTCCGAATCTACCATTCAGAAGTGTAACTATGTGGATTTTTACTTTACTGCGGACTTTCTTCAGAGTTTTTCACTCTGTTTGCGTGCTTTGTGATTGTTTTTGTTTGTAAACGTGTTCAAATGGTATCTAACCTAATTCTGTCACAAACATTTTTCTGTATCTTCCATAGACTAAACTGTGTGTATGTTCCCATTTCACCAATTACTAGATGTCGTTTTACTAACAAATTCCTGCTTTAGACTGCTGCATTGCTTTTGAACTGATGAAACTGCAGGCACATATTTTCTTTCAGTTTTTTATCACAGATTATATTAAACCAAATTTACTGAATATGAAGGTTGTTACTGTTCTGTGTCCTGTTGTCTTGTGTGGATAGTACCAATTAGTGTAAGTGGTATTGTTTTAATAATTAAGATTCTGGATGGAAAGTTTAAGTGGCCAGCTTGCATGTGGAACCATTTCAACCCTTGTTAGCAGCCCACTCAGTATCCGTGATATTTAGTGTCACAGCAGGTGCTTTTGTCTGGCTGGACATCTGAATGCAAGTTGTGATGATGGTCTGAATAAAAAATCCTGATCGAGCAATGCTGGGCACGGCTCCTGCAGGTTAGCTGGATAATATTTTTTAATCATAAAAGACGATAGAATTTTGATATATATATCGATATTGGTGAGGAAGACAAGCAACACAAATATTTTGGAAGCTTATTATTGAATACTGGTAATTAGTGTACTTAGTATTGTTACTAATCTTGGGAGGTTGCTCCAGACCTGGCAAACCCACCCTGTCGGGATGTACACATACACTAAGCAGAAGAAAAAAAACTGATATTTAATCAAATGTTTAATTCCCAGTGACTGGTCTGTTCCCCAGAAGAGGACTAATCTTCTGTGGTTTGACTAACAAGCCCTCTATCCACCGGGATCCTAAACAAGTTGTGAATTGTGAATTAGTTCCATCTGTATCCTTTAGACCAATGGATTGAAATGAGTGCACAGGAAGTGACTCTGTTCATCCATGTTGACCATTCACAGAAAACAAGGGGCAGCTGGGCATTCTAGGAACTACTGATGACAACACTGTCAAATCACAGATGATCATGATGTCATATTTCTTTAGACTTGGGCTGTAGTGAATACTGTAGATAGATGAAATTGCAGACTGTATCGTTTAAACGAATGGATTAAAATGAGTGGACAGGAAGTGCCTGTGTTCAGCCATGTTTACCATTTAAGAAAACAAGGGGCAGCTGGGCATTCTAGGAAGTACTGATGACTACACTGTCAAATCACAGATGTCATATTTCTTTAGACTAGGGCTGTAGTGAATACTGTAGATAGATGAAATTGCAGACTGGCACCTGGTTCACACCAAGTGGGTCCCAGGTCTACCAAAACACCCATGCCCTAGGAGCTACCTCTCACAGAAATTGGCTCATTCACTGCAAAATCTAAATTTCACCCCTGTATAGCATGCACATGTATCTAAGACTAGTACATACAGTATGGTATATGTTGTAGATGGGTGGTGTACACACATACATTATGTAGACTGCTTCACAGACTAATTATGTATGTGACAGGTTGTTTGTACATGGGCCAATTGTCAATCCAGGGCTAGGTAAATATGATGAGCTTTTGAAGATTTTTTTTTATTACAGTGTGCTGATTGCATTTCATGAATTTTAGCCTGCAATATGCAATTGGGTAAGAATGTATGAAGACTAGCATATAAATGTCACATGTTCCTGGCAGTCACGGTATTATTTCCACCACAAAGCTTACATAGCAATCTACCTGACCACACAAAGATCATCTGTTACTAAGGTAACAACCCACCAAGGTCATGAGAACAGGCACTACTCATTTGTGTTAGCTGTTCTGAACAAATCTTGCAGTCATTGTTGGTATGGAAGAAGTTATCATCCTATTGCAGTACTAGTTACAGTAAATCACAGGCAACATAGTAAGACACCACTGGCAGTGTGGAATTGTTAATTTCAGCAACCTGATCAGACATGTTAACAACTTGGTGTGTGCCTGTTGGCTGCACTAGTAGTCAGAGCAACAGGAACACTTTCATAAAGAATGCATGCCCTACAGGCATTAAGTTATTTACAGGAAAAAGAAGGCAGCTCTGTCCATTGAAACAATAGCTTTGTGCATGCTGGAGGGAATTCACCAAGTACCATTTCATACTGCTTTAGTGAGATTTATAGCGGGAAATGTACTGCTATTGTATGTATCAAACTTGTGAACCTAAGTCAATACTACATAAGAGTACTACTATACCTTATAAGCGTCTAGGTTGTGTTTGATAAGCTTATTCAAAATCTGTTGAAATTTTTCGAAAAGCTCCTTTCGTTTCCAAGACATACACACATTTGAAGTTTTGACAAGTCTGTGGAGATGCATGAAATATGTGCAAACTATGACATAGAGTGTTGCCCTCGTCACATTTCTTATTTTTAGCCCTTAGAGCTGGGGTGGGTAACCTACGGCCCGCATGCCACATGCGGCCCTCCAGTGATTTTTTTGCGGCCCCGTGAGATGCCTCAAGAAGAAGGAAAAAAATCAATCTATTTTAAATCATCACAAAAAAAGAGCTAGCTGCTTAGAATTTATCAGCACTAATGATGCTGTCAGGTAGGCCTATTATCCCCATTAATTATCAACTTTACTGTATCGACATTATATTTTTGTGAATAAAGATTGAGTACACACACCTACTGTATTGCTTGAAAGTCCTCGGAATCAAAGGTTTGAAATCAACAGCAGGTCGTTGGTTAGGTGCGGCCCAGTCAACTTTTCACTTATATCTGGCATATTCACAAAAAGGTTGCCCACCCCTGCCTTAGAGGCATGCTGTAATAGCCCCAAATATGCTAGATATTCAAATATGGTCACCTTTGATCAAAAGTTTTAAAACTTATTATTACAACTTTTGCGGAAAGTTCCTCACTGGGACAGTCAGTCATCTTGTGCGTTCCTTAAAATATCATTGAATAATGTAATGTTCCTCTTTTCAAAGAAAACAATAAAATATTTCAAAGAATCACCTTCTAAAGGCCACAAACCTGTTTTCAGTGTCCTTGAAACAAAAGTTGTAAAAACAAAGGGACAACATTATAACTGAAAATAAGGCAGTCACTCCCTTGCTTTCATCAATGTGCATAATCAGCTACTTGTAATATGGTAGATCTTTGATGGAAGTTGCAGCTATATTCATGATTTCTAATGCCTATTGTGATCAGGACAATGCTGTTCATAGCTGTCCATAAACCTTTCACTGATGATCATAATTTAGTAGTTCTTCAACCTGGGAAATTTGGTTTTGTGCCAAGTGTGTGGTTTGTTAACCTGCCTCCTTCCTGGAAGTCCATCTAAAAGAACTGAAATTTACCACATATGTTAAATCTACTTACAGTAGCAGCTACTTGGTTAACAAAGTGTATACTTGCTGAAATAGAGCTGTCATGGAATGCTTGTGTACGTTCATAATTCCTTTAATGTGCCAATTGTGTGCTTGCAGATTTACATTTCAGGTAGGGATGACGTATTAGCTGCATTGCTCCTGTACACACTAGTAATATTATAAATCTTACTTCATGTTACCAGATTTAGTATGTCAAAGCCTTTTACAACCTTTGCGGTTTTACTTGCAATGAAAACTGATACACTGTACACTGTGAAGAAAGTAAAATGAAATGCTTTTGATGCCTTGCCAGAGGCCTTTAGAAGGAATATATATATGGTCATGATGGTGTGTGTGGGTGGACGTGAGACCCCCCCCCCCACCCCCATTGTACACAGTAACTCCAAAAGTTTGTATGATACCTGAACTTCATGCATGGTATACATGTGCATTTGTCTTACTGAATACTAGAACTCTGGTGAAATTGGTGGAAGTCAAAGGTCATTTGAGGTCAATAGAGGTCAAAACCTTGTAAACAGGACATCTCAAGACAGACAACTTGGTTGAACTTCATATTTGGTATGTAGATCTCCCTTGGTAAGTACAAGAATGTAATGAAATTGGTGGAGGTCACAGGTCATGCAGGCTGACCTTAGCATAGGTCTATAAAAATCTTGTTAATTATGGTTACTACGAAAGCTAAGCTTGGATGGTCTGCATAAGTTGGTATGTGGATCTACTGTAATGAGCATAAGAAGCCTATTAATTTCTTGTGGAGGTCAAACATCATTTGAGGTCAACATAGGTCGAAAGTTTGAATACTTTTAAACAAACTCCAAAATTGAAGTCTGTATGAAATTGACACTTGGTGTGTGGATTCATCTTGGTGAGTTATGGAACCTTGTGGTTTCTTAGGGAGGTCAGAGGTCATTTGAGAATCAAAATCTGAAGAAGTTGTAAACACAACTCCTCTTTTAAAACTTGAATGAGCTTCATGATAGGTACTGTATAAACATCCACCTTTGGTGAGGACAAGAATCCTCATATTTATGTAGAGGTCAAATGTCATTTAAGGTCAATAGAAGTAGTAGTCTGAAAACATTCTAAACACAATAACAATAAAATAATACTTTGAACTATATTCGCTAGATACACCTTAAGGATTAAAAAAATCATTGATTCTTAAGCTCAATGTTACACTTTAATTAAATTAATGTAGTTTTTATGACAAGTAGTTTTAAATTTGATCATAAATTCAAATGTATATTATGGTTCATACTTGGATCAAATAATTGCATCAACTTATGATTTTAATTTTCTGGACAATTTTTTACAGGTAAGTAGTTTCTTGGTTTTTTGTATTTTGTGTGTATTAGGCAGCTTCAATAAACTGACTGCATGCACAAAGAATACACTGTGGGGTATGGTACTGTAGTTCTTATATGTGGTAAAACAGTGATGAAATAGTTTGCCCCTCGACCAATTTATCACGTTGCTCTGATACACTTGTGATTGTTCGACCATATCCTCACAATTGGAGTGTGAATAAACTTATTTTGTCACATTTCACACTTTGACCATGTCCAAGTAAGAATTGTGACACACTACTTTTAGGGTGGTGTCAATAGACTTTTATTGCTGACCTTCCAAGTTTCATAATTGCATGATGCAGAGAAACTTATATACAGTATTATTATTATTATTATTATGAAGGTCTGTTCCATGATTACATCGACTGCTTAACTACTAGAGCTATTGATAACTCCTCTCTACAGTGCTGCCCAATGCTAACTTACCATGAAACATTTCAATCTGGCCCTTGCAAAAATCAACCCACAATCTGAACATTACTAATCAGGTATGCAGACCCTTAAAGCTTAAATCTTGCACAGTAAAGCTTGCACGGTTTCGTGAAAACAAAAAACCCTTTTTTTTTCTTGCCAGATATCTGAATCTGGCTCAAACCGGTTTTTTTTCCTCCCAAAAAAATTCAAGAAAAGTTGCTGTCTCCATTATCCATATTGACTGAATTGAAGTAAAAAGGGCAAAAAGAAATGATGTGTAAGTGATACGTTTTCTTAAGTGTTAACATCACGTACACCTATCGTTTGTCTTGTGTTTACTGTACACTTCACGTTAAAGTTTGTGTTCATAAAAAAAATACATTCACCATCATCCCGATCAACTGATGATCTTGTCAGCAAGATAACTACTCGTATAATGACAGCACAAATAAATATGTACTTACTATCATCCAAGAATTTCCGTTAACTTAGGAAGGGTTTGCTCGGTCGGTTGCTTACTTTTTAACCTGCTCATGACGTCAAAGTAGCTTCATTAGTTAATACTACCCCTCTGCAACAATTGTGCGAAGTTAAAGATCAAGGTTTGTTTGTTTTTGTTAAAATTCTTAATAAGTACAGTTTAGGATGATTCTGTGATTTCTGTAAAAAAGCCAACTCTTGCTCATATCAGACATCTGGTCAACAGGTTCTCAAAAGGACCAGCTATTGATTTGTGATATTTTTGGCAATAATATTGTGTGTGTACATCGGACCACATAACAAGTTTAGAACAGTGCTGCTCCCTTGTAAATATTCCTTACAAGCAAGGAACCAGAGTGCCCTTGGGCTCTTGTTCAACTCACAGAGCCCTGCTCAAATGTTTTCTCACTGCTAGCTTTTCTGGGCCGGCTGCATGCACAGCTGTACATACAGTACTAGGTATTGTAAATTGTGCAATGTACCTTTCAAGACTAATTTAAAGTTTTAACGTTCATTCTTTGAACACGAACTATGCTCTTCTTTGTGCTGTTCTAATTATTATACTTTAATTTAATGGCAGAGGATATGGAGAAAGTCTTTTCAAACACATTGGATATAATAATATCTTTTGAATTGCGTCTTGTCA
The DNA here is from genome assembly GCA_020650975.1 of Apostichopus californicus. Taxonomy (NCBI): domain Eukaryota; kingdom Metazoa; phylum Echinodermata; class Holothuroidea; order Aspidochirotida; family Stichopodidae; genus Apostichopus; species Apostichopus californicus. The sequence goes on along the minus strand of JAIPMN010000845.1, from coordinate 27,972 downwards.
TTTGAGTGTGTACTTCTCACTACTACTAACGTTGGCCACCAAGGTCAGTTCAACTCTACAACTTCCCCTAACTGATGCAGGCATACTGTATAAGGGCTGCATCGCCTAATGTTAGGCCTACAGTAGCTATCCCACTCAAGCACTGGTGTATGGCGTGTGCCGATCATAGCTGACAATGTCGTCTAGCAGAAAACCTTTCTCTTGTTGCAATTTACTTTCATATTGCAAAAAGAACAGTAAATAGGAGAAACCAAAATGAATACATGATAGATGGAAGCTTAATCTGGTTTTTTCCAGTATTTGTAATTCAAATTTCTTTTTATCTTTTTTTTTTGGGGGGGGGGTTTAGGTTTTCTTAAAATAAAATATAGTACCGAAATTCGGTCGGCAAAAACTGGTTTGTGTGCTTAAACTGTTTCCCGTGCAAGCTTAATCTTGAGCACCCTACCTCCCCTATCTGCATGATGATCAATGTTGTTGTACAATGCTGAGATTTGATTCTTTGTGGCCCTTTCTCTAACTAATGATTCCTCTGGCCCTCTTAGTGAACCATGTATGAAAGTTTAAGAATTGTACAGCCCTGATCACACAACTAAGTGACTCTTCTGCAACTAGCTCCAGCTGAAGGCTGGACTAATTACAGTAATGATAGGTTATTGTTTTACCAATCAAAATTGAGATTTCAGAGGAATGTCCTCAGGTCAAAAATTGTTTCCCCTCCCTGATCCAGAGAGCTTATCAAGCACACAAATTGGTTCTGCTTTCCTTTTTTGATGACGATGCCAAATGTATGTTAATGGATGTGTATGTGACAGCTTAGCTTGTAAAAATATGACATTGAAAAAAACCCACTTGAAGTTGAATCAATGTCATTTGAGATTGGTAGATGCCCCATGATTAGTAGATGTGCCCTATTTTTCGGTTCCCTTCTCATGAATATTAATGAGTGGGCAGGACTTACCAATGTTACATTTTTTAAATGCCAATATCTCTGCAACCGTATGTTCAATTTAGTTCATATTTGATATGGGGATGTAACTACATAGTATGTACATGTTCTTAGCAACAACAATTTTTAACTCAATAAAATTCATGCTGAGTGAGGCTTAATGGGAACTTTTCAAAAACAGCTTTTAAACACTATATCCCTAAAACCACAAGATGAATTCAATGTCAAACTTGGTAGGTAGATGCCCTGTGATGAGTAGATTGTTTTTGTTCCCATGCCATGAATGAAAATAAATGGGCAGGGACTAACATAGACTTTTGTTCATACTGGTATGGTGATGTTCATACATAATAAGCACATCTTCATGACCTCTCCAACTTTATATCATAAACATTCTGCATATTCCAAGAAATGGCTTTTAAACACAAGACATCCTTGGCATATTAGGTTTGTCACACTACATTCATAAAATCAACTGTGTGGTTTTCTGTGTGGTATCATGGATGTTAATCAGTGAACATAAAATTCTTAATCATATATCTCTGAAATGGTATGTCTAATTAGAGTTCTACATGAACGTGGATCCATAGATACATGCTTATGAGATCATAAAATTTGACCTCATTAACATTTATGCATGTATCTATTTTTATGCTATGTCACTAATAGACTTTGTCAACATGATAACTTATTCCTGGTACCTTCCTTCATATGTTGCAGCATTAGTCAATAGATAATCTCCCTTCATTTTGGATTGAACAAGTTCATTACCATTTATGGCTTACCACACTATGGATGAGTTTGGGCATCGGAACCACTAAACCTTTTTATTTTCTGATTTCTTTTATTTGTTTGGTTTTGAGCTTTTGTCAAATGAATACATCTACCTGGCTGTTTGTTTCTCTCACCTTTCTCACATGCAGACCAAGTAAGGAGATCATCAGTGAAACTAAGTAGTCTGCCAGTGGGACGGAAATTTCTCATGATAAGAGACGGAAAGCAGTAAGTTTGTAATAAATCCTGTAGGTTGTACAGTAGATGCGCACTCGCAGTTCTTTTAACTTGGTTACTGCACTTGACTTGTGGCATATGTCTTGGCTTCTTTTAATGATGATCATGGTCATGGTGAAAAGTTCCCTGGATTGGTCTTTGAAATTTACTGAACAAGGACCCAAACCAAAAAGCACATAAGTTAATGGTCATATTCAAGACCATATGGAATGGCTTGTATACTGTTAAAGCAAGTCATGTGAATTGAGAATTGGAATTTGTCACACAAGTGAACTTTTTCAAGTTGACATTGATTGCATTTGTTGAAAGGATTAGTATCATAATGTGGTTGCTTTGATCCAGGTTATTGAGGTTGGTATGGCTTTATATCATTCCGGTTTTTTAATCTTTTTTGGCCAGTCCATCTTCATTGTATGCTTTCTTTTCGAATTTTGAGCTTTCGTTTATACTCATTAACTTCAATATTATTTGTCATGGTTATATCTTCTTTTTTCTCTCTTTTTTTTTATGTGAATATAAAGAGCAACTATTCACTTCAATATTGCAAAGCTTTAAAGAGCACCAATATCTTATCATGTATGGCCTTGCCATCTCTTCAGTTGCACAGATTGCTTGGTTACTTTAAATCGCCCTTGTACAAAAGTCTATCTGTTGGGCATCCTGATGCATTTAACTTTCATGTATATATATGTACTACCAATATATCTATATACATAAACCAAAGAATACCTTTTAATTACACACACAAAAAAGAAGAAAAGCTGAAATTTTTGCCCCACAGTTGATCTTTGTATATTGTGCTTCTCTATTTGAAATAGATGACATGTATTGAACTTCTTACAGGTTACAAAAAAAAAAAAAAATCCCAGTTCCATTCAATTTGAATATAATTTATATTGAAACTGTATGCCTAGAAATGGAACGGCACATATGCAGTGTAACAATTTTTGTATGCAAAATGAAATACTGTCTGCATTTCACTTTCATGCTGCAGGCTTTTAATGCTAAAGGCTCTTGGTGGCAGCCGTTCTGTCTACTCTATTGAAGAAAAAGGAACACCTCGAACAGGAATTACCCGTGAGTTTACAATTTAATCCCTCACAGAGCTGATCATCATTTCACTTCTTCAGTCATACTCTCTTTGCTTGATTCTGAAAATTAGTTTAATAAATAACTAACCTGCACTAAATTCAGCTTAAATTGGCACATACACCCAGAGCTGATAGGATAGCTCTATATCCAACATAAAATTGCATGGTAAAAGCAGTGGAAATCATGCATGCTGTCGTTGCCTTATTTCATTTCAATCATTTTGCGTTGTCTCTGTGCAAAACTTGTTGAATATTCAGCATAACCATAAGTATGTGGTTGTCTTTTTGCAGGATCTGGCAAGAGACACTTTCAGTTTTCGCTCCCAAAATTTGTGAACGGCTTAGAAGGTATGAATGACCACAGCCAAGAAAGTGAACATGTAGTTGACAAGAACTTGCAGTCTAGAGTCACACAACCAAGGCGGGGTCATTTTGCAAAGAAATCTACAGGCAATAATTTGAGGCACACAGTAAGTGGTCTGAAAGGCTGCCCTGCCGGTAAATCTGGCCAGCAACATTCTAAACACAATGTATCAAGTACTGCCAAGAAAAGTATTCCTAATTCTTTGGACAATGTCAACCAAACAGGCTCAACTCAAAGGGCCAGAAATCTCAGCAGTGTGCAATCAGAAGACTTCCGAATAGCAAAGGGTGTGAGTAAAAGAGATGATGACACGTCTGAGAGATCCCAAACATTGAAGGAGACCAGGAAAGGTAAAGCATCTGATGCTGGACGTAAACATGCCCAGGAAAGGCAAAATGTTACTGAGAGAGTTGTCAACAAAAGGAGCGACTCTTCTGTTCTTCCGTCTAAAGATAGTTTGAAGAAAGAGAGAGTTAACTTTGAGGTTGCGAAAGATTTGAAAAAAGGAAAGCACAATGTAGGTAACAAGGAAAACCATCTAAAGCTGAAGGATGTACAAATAACAAAGGAGCATCCTTCTAGTAAAGCTTCTTTAAAACAGAAAATGGAGCCAACAGTATTTTCTAGCAAGGAACAAACAGCAATTTCTAAGCAATTGAAAGTTACATCTGCTGCAAGCTCAGGAAGTAGTAGAGAAAGAAGTATTACTGATGGAAATGAAATTGAAGTAACAACAAATATTCGCCCCGATGTTTCTAACTCTACACCTGACAGCGCACCATCAGTTGAGGTCACAAGGCTCTCTGATGACCAAAAATTGTTCACCAGAAGCTCGAAAGATATAGAAAAGTTCACATCAATGACAGAAAACCAGTCTCCCAAAAAGGGGGCCATGACGACAGGCCTAAAACGGCAGCGTGCATCTACACCAACCCCTGAATCTCTTGTTGAGAAGAGTGTATTAGGAAAGCTTTCAAGAAAAAGACACAGAAGTGCTTCTCCTGTAGCACCTGCCCTATCATCTGAGAAAAAACTTGAAAGGAAAGTTGCCAATCAACCTGCTAAAACAAGCAAAGAGTCAATAAAATTGGATTCTAAGAATTTTGAAAAAGTTAGAAATGCTTGTAAAAATGCTATCAGTCAAAGAAAGGAAAAGACCAGTTTGGAAAAAGGCACTTCAGACGTCTGCCAAGCACTTGTGAAGCATTCCACTGAAGTTCAAAGCTCTGTTACCCATGAAGCTACACAAGCCCAAAGAAACAGCAGACAACAGATTTCTGAAGATGATGTCCCACCTGGTAAAAGGAAGAAAACCACCAGCTCAGTAGATTTGAAAGTACCTTTGTGTGAAAATATTTTAACTGTTACCTCCAGATCCTCAGATTCTGAAGATGGTTTAACAAAATTGATGAAAGATTTTCAGAGTGCCATGTCTTCACCTTCACTGACAAAAACTTCAACTCAAGCATTAAAGGGAAACCTCAGGTACATTTCCAAGAAAACTTCTAGACACTCAGGAAATGGTAAATCAACACAAAGTGTTGTGAGCAATTTAGAGCAAACTGATCAGAAAGTTGCAAGCGAAAAGGTTTCCTCTACAAAGACAGTAGGTGTCTCTCATGACATAAATAAATTACAACCAGAAGATATTTCTAGTGATGAAGATTTTGAAATGTCTCAGGACCCACATGTTGTCTCAAGTTCTAAAGTAGCATCTAACATACCTAGTACTGGAGATGTTTTTATTAGTAAAGCAAAGCAATCTTCTAAACTAACTATTAAAATACCTGAAACAAAGTTAACTCCCTCCAAAGATAACTTCTTAGTTGTGGATGAGGTTGGATTTACACCAGATGATAGTAATTCATCACAGAGTGTAATTTCCTCTGGAGTAGGACATACACAGTCGCCAAATGCCTCAAACAAGTTGGTTGAAGAAATAGCAGCTTCAAAACCAAAATCATCGCTAGTGCAATTTTCTGATGATGTGCTGGGCACATTTGACCTGCCAGAGAATAAGTGTGCACTGCCAGTTGCCAGTCAAGAGGAGAAAGATGCAGAAATGAGACAAAAGCAGGCTGCAGTGGAAGTCAAAGTATTTGCCAAAGAAGGAAATCCACTTAATGTTTCTACCAGAGTTAAAGTTGCAAACACCCAGTCAACATTCACACAAACTGAAGATCAGGTGGAGAAGAAAGGTAAGATAATTTCTCCTATGTCAAAAATCTAAGTCGAGCAGATACTGTTCTTTGAGAGATTTAACAGAGAATTGTTCTGCTTGTGTGGTTATTACTCTTCTTAATTGGGTATACATGCCAAAACCTGATGGTACCACGTAAAAATGGTTCCTGGATATTTTATACATTTACTCAATTTCAATTCAATTTCTTTATTCCAGTATAAATTTAAGGACACATAATAATGATACATAAAAGACATAAAAAAAAAGAAAGAAATAAGATGGAGGATTAGAAGTTTTAAAGATTAAAAGGATTATAACAGTTAGAGATTCAAATCTAATGATTAGACTTACTAATGTAAGTGTCAAATATTACTAGAAATTATATACCAACTGTTAAACTTAACTTGTGTAGTAGAGCATCCAAAGCATACTCTTCTTGAATGAATATCTGTTTCTTTATTTCATCAGTTTAACGATGTTCATAAATGTTTTGCTAACAGTATTAGCAATGACAATATTTGCCTTTGCTTCCCTAGATGTGGCCATCGAAACAATGTCATTGAAGCCTGACATGAAGGATCAATCAGTGCAGTTCAACAGTATAACTAATGATATTGATCCAGAGGTATTTTAAAGTTTCTGCTTTCTTGAGGCATGTGGAATGAGCGTTTTTTATTCCTTACCATAGGCAAAAGGAACGATGCGATGGTGATGGCATGTGTGTGTGTCTGTATTTGACACTTGCTTGTAAACATGGTAACTCAAAAAGTTCTTGGTGGATTAACTTCATACTTGGTATTTAGATCCATCTTATTGAGTACAAGAATCCTATTCTATTTCTGTGAAGTTCAGAGGTCGACAGCGGTCGACAGAGGTCAATATCTGAAATATTGTAAAACACGATCACTCAAAGAGTACATCTTTGGAACTTCATACTTGGTATGTAGATCCAGTTAGACAATTGCAATAACCACATCGCAGTTTGTACAGGTCAAAGGTCACATGAAGTCAACATGTGTCAAAGTATGTTATCCTTGTAAACATGCTAATTCAAATTAAAGCTGCAATTATTTGTAAGTTCTCCCATGCTATGATTTTCTTTTCGAAAACATAGCTTGGTCAATTTCAGTTCAGTTTCTCAACTGATTTTTTTCAAAAATACTTATATAGTCATGCTGGAAATGAAATCTGTTCAAAGACTTGATATTCTTGTGTTGGGGGTTTTAAATAGGTTCAAGTGGCTCTTATCAGCTTAAAGGGGTCAGCAGGTAATCTCAAAGTTTGGCCTTATTCTCTGTGATTTATACTAGATGACTTTGGCTTTGGCAGTGAGTTGTAAAATTATTTCACAGTGTATAAAAAATGTCATGTAACACTATACAAGAAAATTCCCATTTGCTCGGATCTAAGTGTCTATATTTCACCTACAAAGACTGTTCTTTCTGGATATTGAAACTTTTTGTATTAAATAGTATTTACTGTAAAAACCTTACCAGTGAATTAATTAATTTCCACAAGTGTGAGTGCTACAAATAGGAGATGGAATCTCTGATCTGTTGTGCGTCTCACTCTAATTCTTATACTCAACTCACTTGCTCTACAATTTTGAGCAGATTATATGGTAGGGATTCATAAAGCCAGCAGGCTTTCTGGTTATAGTTAAACTAATGTTGGGTTAACACAGCCTTCCTTACTGCAAAGATAGTACTGAACACCTTCAGCACCATATCTTGGTAGAAGTAGTGCATGAAGAATGTTCAAAACAATGGTTGAAAAAAGCAGACTTGTCTTCAATAGAATTGCTTGTCATGTCTGGGGAGTTTGTTTCATGTGCAAAGTTGGTTCATTTGTTTTTCTGTAGTGTCTCTGCACATGTATTTTATGAGAACTGACCTTAAAGCATCATCAATAGTCCATGATTTGTCCAACAAAGATGTAAATAATATGCTTGATCTTATATCACTTAACCATAGGTGACAGTCCAGTAATCAGTAGGTTAATCAGTATCACTGCATGATGGTGTTTCTTTCATGATTCCTAGCCATATTCATGGGGAGATTGCAGTGGTTTCTGTGGAGGTGATGACACTTCCTATGAAGGTGAAAGAATTAAAATGGCCTTGTGTATGTGTACGTGTTTGAGCTAATGGTATTGTTGCATGGTAAGCCCTGTATTGTAAGGAAGGCCTAAAGACTGAGATTAATTAAGGTATTTGTATAATACGCAGGAAATTACGCCGATTGTCACAGCAATGTTTGAAAGTGAATGTGAAGAAAAGGAGAGACTAAAGAAGGCTTTGGATGAAAAAATTGGGAAAGAAGAGAAATGGCGTAACATGGTGAAAGACTTGTGTAGACAGCTGCGAGACTTACGTCAGCAACTTGAGAAGAAAGAGGTAGGCAATGTCTTAAAGTTTTGTTTGTGATGTAGTCTAGCATCCTCTTGATGAGGATGTATGTTGATAGGGGAAAACTGGTTGATACTGGCCATTGTAAAGTAGCTTTCAATGTTTAGTTAGTGAGAATGGTACCAGTAAGGAAAGAAATACTCTCAACTGGATATGAGGTGCTGAAAATGTGTTTTGAGTAGTTGCCTAAGTTAAATGCTAAAAGCTTGTGGGTCAAATGCTATTGGGATATGCTTGACTTGTTCAACAGTGTCACCGGATACAGCTTAAGACTGCAGTAATTGTATGTATTACAAGAGAGCTGCAACTTATTTTGAGGTTGTATTATGAATTGATGAGCCTTCCTCTCCAACTTTGCCCTGACATTTTCCCTAGATATTTGTTCTCCCCTTTCCTCTGACAGCCACATCATATATTTTGCCCAGATCCTTATCCTATGCAAAATTCATACACAGTTTAAGTTCAAACACATTAAAGGGTTGTGCACACTTACCAAGATTGTGAAGTAAGTGGTCAGAACAAACAGTTTCTTTTGATAAGATGCCATTTAAAAGAAGGACTGTGTTTATATAGAGATGAGCCCCTCAAGAGGCAGGAACTCATTCTGCAAGTTGATAACTTGACTAGAATAAAACCTTTGCTTGCAAGGTTACAATTCAGTCAATATTCAGTCAATATCATGCAAGTACTGTAAAGGAGATGTGATGAAAAGGACAAACACCAATGCTCTTATATCAGCAGAAAATTATGAGTGTTATGAGTATTGGATGAAATATTGCCTTTGCAACCTTGTACGGGTGAATTATTTTGAAACTTTTGTTAAATAGTTCCAAGTTTTAATTATGGAAACATCTCTATGTGTATTAATTTATATAATGCAAGGTAATTCCAGTAGAAATTATACTCAATTTGTTTGTTTCCATGTAGCCAGAAAAGCATGCCAGGAATGCCAGTGTTAATACATTATCTGAAACATCAGCACTTCCAGTGATAATTTCAACACAAGCTACACAGACAGAAAAATGTGAAAGCCCTGCTATTTCATGCACAGTCTCAGCCAAACCATATCAAGAGTCCACTGAAGGACATGCAATAGCCATTGATGAAAACACTGGCAAACAAGGCACAAGTTCTGCTGTATCGTCAGGTGCAAATTCAAATCTCCATGAGCCAATGAAATCAGATACTGTGGCATCACCACCGCCACTGGTCATTTCAGAAAAGGAAACTGATCTTTCAGTTGCAAATGGTGCTGTGAACCTTACCAAACCAGTGCAGAGTCAGAGTTTACATACAGCTATGACAAACGGAACACAGGTAAATGAATAACTTCCTTAGCTTGATGTAATTTGCATTATATATCAATTTAATCATAACATGTAGATATCCTGCTGAATTCATTTTAATGAAATGTTACACAGTGAATTCATTATAGTTACTTCCTTATCCTTGAAACTTCAGGATGCATCAAAACTATCGAGATATTTTCTGTTAATTACCTGTTGTAGGTTACGGAACAGTCATCAGAAGCAACTGAAGTAATAGACCTGACTGACTCGGAAGATCCATCCGAGTCTACAATAGAAGTCAAAAAGTCACCAGTGCAATCAAGATCCCCTGTGAAACTTGTAGCAAATCATCGAGGCTTACAAACTACAGGTCACAATTCACAACCTGTGTTATCCAAGCCAAATATTTTACAGGTTAACAGTAAACCTCTAGCCATTGACCAAACACAAGCAACCATCAGGCCAGTTGTATCACACGCTGGTATTCCTCAGGTTCCGTCCCTCCGTTCATTGCAACCAGAGAAAACCATGCCTGCCATCATAAGAACATCTCTACCATCTGTGCAGAACATGCAGAGATCCATTCCACACAGACAAATGCAAAACCAATTTCCTGTAACCTCTGTGAATAGGACTTCTGCTGCTCCAGTGATCACCCAGCTGGTAGCCACTCAGGTAATGGCATTGAAACATTGTTTTGTAAAATGCATTCTTTGTTGAAAGATATCTGCTATCTGTGGAATTAAATTGGAGACAGTGCATACTAGGAACGTAGGAAGTAAATGTTTCCACGTTTGAAAGCAGACATGTACTACAAGTTCAACAGTATGAGTTCAAAATACAAGCAGATTTGGTTTGATTGCCAAAACAAAAACCAAGTTCAAGTGCAAGAACTCCAAGTGCAAGTGCAAGTACGTTATCTTGCACCAGTTACTATACTAGAATTCCGAAGTACAAGTACATGCAACTATGCTAGAATACAAGTTTGGGACTCACTGCAATTCTGAAGTACTTGGAAGGTCACATATTTTTTTTTTTCTGTTTGATTTTGAAATCAGCTATAATATTAAACACATGATATTGGTATACATTGGAAGTGTTTGGGCCTTAAAACTTAACACATTTATGCTATCGCGAAGATGGGCAATTTCACTGCAGGTTGGAACCATAATAACAAAACAGACTCAAGTAGAGTATCTGATGTTTTATTATGTTTTATTAGCTAGTTCTTCAACCAGCCTCTGAAGAATATCTGCTAGGCTTGAAACGTCAGGCGCACTTACTTTTACACATAGTTCTTCAAAGCACGGAAATGCGATCAATCTTTTATGAAGCTGTGCAGAATGTAGAGCTTTACTAGGGGTGATAAGTGACATTTTTGGAAGTTAATCTTAGAGAGTTGACGCATTTCTCTTTTTTTAACAGTCGAAGCAAAGTGTTCAACCTCCTCCCCTTCAGCCTGCACCAACCATTGCAGCTTCTGTGTATAGCAAACCTCAGACCTCTCACATGCCATTGTTATCTTCCACCCTTGGCATATTGATGAGGACTCAACCACAACAAAGACAAGATCTTGTGTTGTCAAGGGTTTCCCAACAGGCAGTTCAACACCATGGACTTACACCACTGCAACAACAGCAAGTTAAAAACAGTGTTCTCATTGAAGAGTTCAAACGAGGAATGTTACAGCCTGGCCTCTCAACTTATCAAGGATCTGCTAGCATTATGTTACCTGGTGGTTCCCACCAGGTGACAGCTTTGCCATTAAGGATACCCCAAGCCCATCCCCAGGTGCAGTCAACACTACAGGTGAGTAATGTAATAGTAATGTTAAGTATGTTATAAATAGAGTTGTTGATGAGGGTTTAATGAAAACTTTCCCATTTGAACCAAGCCAACAAAAAGAGGCAGATGTTAAACCAAGCAATAACAATTTGCAATTAAATTTTGAGAGGGTTTGCATCAGAATTTTAACTCAAGTAGTCTTGTCAGAGAGTGTTCTTTGGCTGCTGTCTTTTTTTCTTGTACACCGTTTTTTGCTGGGGAAACTTTCTAGTAGATGATATGACTGTTTTCATTCCAGTTATCAGTGTGGTAATTGTTAAGTAAATCCTGAAGTATGATAGCAAGTGCATAATAAAGAAGTTTGATAGCCTTTATTTCGTCAACAGGACAAGAAAGGAACAATGCTTGATGACAAAAGAGATTGTCTTCCGCGGCAGTTCCAGCAAACGTACCAACTTAGTAATGCTCAGAAACAGGTGGGAAAAGCTCCACCGCTTAAAGCTGTCGTGGTGAGTTTCAAGTAGTTGAGAAGTTACAGTAAACATTACTAGTGTGTTCACTTTGCAGTTGATATCCATCTAATTGCAGGCATCATTAAGTCATCTCTCAGAATGTTTCAGTCAAGGTTTTCATTGATTTTTTTCCTTGTTCTCAGAATGAAATGGAAGGAAGTGAAAAAGTGCAAATGCAGACTTTCAGGAACTTTAAAGTATCTGCTCCATCTGAAATGGTATCTCAAGGTGAGAGTCCCGTCACACGTTCATCTTCAGCATTCAATGACATGATGTATGTTGTTATAGCTTCCCATTGCTAATGCTCTAAATTGAAGCACTTGCCAATACACTATTGTAACTCCTGCCTGTCCTGGTGTATAGTTCAGATGGGAAAGTTGCATTGTTTGCATCATTAACCGACTTTGTTTCAATTCTCATTTGCTTTTAAGCTCATAGATACCAAGCAACTCCAGCATACTCTTCAGCTCCTGTAACAGTACAACCAGTTACTCACATCAATACATCCACAGTTCGAACACAGTCAACAAATGTATTGCAACAAAGGGAAGTTGTAAATGGTGTGAAACAGTTTGTTCCCCTGACAAGTTTGAGTTCCCAACCTAGAAAAGGTGTTCAAGTCATCACTGGAAGGACATGGTTTCCTAACTCCAGACAAGGAGATTCAGCAGGGCAAAACCAAGGAAACCCTACTCATCAGATCATTTCAAAGGGTAATGCTAAGCACCCAGCATCTTTACCAATACTCCAATTATCTTCAACTGTTGCAGAGAAAGGTCCTCTCCTACCTTCCCCAAGTATCCGTATATCTCATAGTCCAGAGGGTGTAGTGTTGTCATGGAATATTACCACTACTCAGGACCACCCAACTGTTAAAAAGTATTTTCTGTATGCTTACCAAGTATTGAATACACCGCCAAGCACATCACATTGGAAACGTATCGGTGAAGTTGGTGCCCTGCCACCTCCAATGGCATGCACCCTTAACCAGTTTCAGCCAGGTAGCACTTACTTCCTTGCAATTTGTGCTGTTGATGTATATGACAGACCTGGTTACTTTAGTAAAACAGAAGAAGTTGTTATCCCTCGCTCATAGTACTAAATGTGCACTGAAAAGTTAAATAGCTATGTCATTGTTTGGTTAAGTGCCACAATGAATATATAATCATATGACTAATATGCAAGTATGATGGTGGTTTCAAGCCATCCTCACTGAATTCTTTTGTATGAAGATGATGTACAGTATTTTAACAACCTGCCTTTAATATGAATGTTTGACACAGGTGTATTGGTGTTTAAATTACAAATGAGTCAGAATCTGTTGTCAGTATCATAATAATTACTTGCCAGGATGATTGCTTTGGTATGCACAAAGAATTTGGAGATTGCACTTCACTGTTCTGATACTTTTGATGATATACAATGCAGAGCTTAAATACCTTATGTATTTGACATGCTTATTGTTGGACATAAGTTTTTATTGTATGTGTGTTTCAATTACACAGAAAAATTCACAGTGAATGTCACTAAGCTTCAGTGGCTGTGTATAGAATAACTTATGCAAGGCATTGTGATTAAGCGATGCTACAGCACCAAACAGAACTTTCAGGGTTTCCTACAAGCAATGACCATATTTATTAACTTTCACAACATGTAGTTTGTAACAGCTTCATGTTGTATAATTTGTGTTAAAGAGTTTTGTGTATAGGATTTTACATCCCATTGTACAATTGTGAATATCTTTAGTTACAATGTTGTAGTTTTTTGACCTATGTTATAGTTTATTAAATATATTTAGAACATTTATGTACCATTGTCTTGTCTTTATTCAATACCACCGTTCAAATTTGAAGTGAACTAGCTTACAGAAAGTATTTATGAATGGATGACTGTAGATGTCTGATGCACACTAAAATCGATTTGCAGTGGATTCAACTTTGGAAGCAAGTAGCACAATACCTGGAATTTTGCCTGTGATGTTGCAATTGAGGTGGAAAACATGTCTCATTTACTCCACTTACAATGGTAAGATTATTTTTGCCACGAAGGTCTGATAATCGTGAAAAAACCCCATGGTCTCAGTGAAAAGATGTTTATGTAAGATTGTCGTGCAGTGAGGTTATTAAATGATGCATTTTGTTTCAGACAATAGCATGCTATAACCCAAGGCACTTTTACAGTGAATGGTACGCCATCAACAAAGCCCTTTCAATTGATATGACTTTGGAATCTCCAACGAAGTTTATTTTGCAGATCGTTATAAGCAGCAACTAGATCACAGGACCATTCTTCCTCTTTTCACAAAGATAGTATGACACCAAGCAGCTGATAAGTGGACTATGGTTTTAACAACACTGATGCCAAATATGGCAACATAATTTTGATGGGATGTGAACAGACACCGTGAGGCTAGCAGTGATCTGGAATCCAGGATCACGTTACGACCAAAATAATGTACCCTAATCTTGTAACATGACTTGGCTTCTCTGTGGAAAGTGCGATATATGGAGTCACTGCCTGTTTCCAAGTTCACAATGTGTTACGCATTTTTTCTCATCACGTTTGTTCCTGAATATGCTGAATTGACACGTCGTAAGTGATACTGTTAAATGGACATTTGGGCATAGCGTACCTTGTCTTCGCGGTCAGTTTTGTGAAGGTTTCCCCTGGACACTGCTGTTTGTTTCGTGCTACGGTTTCGTACAGAAATCGAACCCTCAAATATCATTGGATTATTCTATAGGTTGGCGGTACGCATATACTGGATGACATGTTTGGTAATGGATAATATGTTTGGAAGATCAACTTTGTGTAAGCACTTCATCACAGATCAAGAATGTTAGTTCCTACAAATTTATTTGAATTCATCACTATAACATCGCATGCGCGAAGAAAGGATGACTGAAGTCAATATAACCATCCAATTCACCTTTGAGGTTACCACTGAACAAATTAACCTCCCCGGTATGCGCCAGCAGTAACTACCATTGACAGATCATTCTGGACATGGAAAGAACTCGATACCGGTCTTAGTGTCGACATTCTGCACACACAGACACGCTTGTTGAACGGTCAATGTATCCGAATTGCCACTCGTGTTTGCTAACCTTGGGGTTGAGAATCGCTCTTAATGTAATCTTAATGCAGGAACTGCTCAAGCAGATACGTTAATGCCGGCCATAAGGAAGGAAAGTTGTCATGTATAAGATTACATTGTAGAGAACGGGCATCATCCTCTGCAACCCGATCAGCTAAACAGCCGTCACTTCTTCACATGGTAGTCTACAACACGAATATCGTCCAATCTTTTCGCTATCTAAGTAGCATTGAAATGATACCATTGCGCCACTAGGGAATTACATGACAGATTGGTGCGTGTAGGACTCGTGACATCCGGCTCACGTTTTGTCAGTGATGATTGACTGCGGGTCTGTCTAAATGGAAGAGTTGTTTAATGGAGTTACAACCGCTTTGTGCCGCATTATTTGGACATCAGGCTTTGTAGTGAGCTTCGACAGCACATTGGTTGCGGATTATTATGCGGTGTTATTTTGGGTTATCATAAACGAACTTCAGTGTTCCTAACATCGCGAATGAAGATACCAAGTGTACCAGAATACTGGACAACTACCAGGCCGGCATGTCAATAAAATATTTCCGTACTGCCAATGGCTACATTAGCAACTGCTGTCGATGTTTTCATTGACTCTTTGTTCTCTGCGGCGTGTCATTTGCCAGTGAGGAAAAGCGATCAACAGATGAGAATTGAAAGTAGTACGCCGATGGTCTCGCTAATACGCTTGAAGCCCGTCATCGAGGTGTCCTAAAGCTGCGTTTGTTAACATGTTAACACCACAACCAAAATAGTAGCACATTCATGTGTTCAGTGTGAACTTCAGATTTACCATGTTCTAAACTGGTCGAATAGAGGATCTACTACCACTTAAATGGGTGCCCTAAAGTAGAGCTTTCTATACTCACATGAATGAACACATGTAATAAGCCTGTTACCCTCTGCTGAGACTTGACCATCAATGTTGGGTACCACCTAATCGGCCCATCCCTAACGAATGCTCACTGCAAGGTATAGCCGTTCAAAGACTTCTTAACCCTCTTGCTCAACATGTACGGTATGTTCTCGTCAAATATGAATAACCGAAACGGAGTACTTCCCATCGGATTGCATGGAGACTACCCTCTACTTGATCACAAACATACTTTATAAGAAAAAGTCACCCAGGAAAGAACCTGGGCACTAAAACCAAACAACCGAATGACTGATCCGCTCTCAACCCTGGTTCCCTTACATCGAGACTGTTGACTGTGTGACCATTTTCAGGTGTGTATCACGATTCCCTCGAAGAGGAACCGATACTACACATGATCTTAGCCAAAAGGCCGAGAAGCCTTTGGTCACAAACATTCAATAAGACTTCGTATATGTGGTGAGCCATACAGTTCTGAGGCTCGGATAGGATTTGGACAAACACACGCTGAAGCTATGGACGATGCGTCGCAAATCATACTGATTTACAATGGGTAATCAGAAATCGATCCATGAGTGGAACAAACCTCAACCTGGCACGACCTTGGCGCCTCCGATCTAATTGCACTCATAGTTCCTAGACAGTGGCCCAATTGGCTCCTAGGGCCGTGCCCTCATTGCAGACAATACATTAACCAACGTTGGTAACTTATTGCTAACCGGCATTTAATTTGAGCAGTGGAAATGCTCGTAGGCCTACTTATCAATTCATTCCCGGCTTTTATACAATGGAGGGTTCTTTTCAAATGCAAGGATACAGAGGCGTCACAATTACCTTGGGGCCCGGTGACCAATAAGTAGAAGGTGCCCCAAAGCAAGAATTTGAGAAACCACACTAGTGCAATGAGATTCAGTCCCCGCATGTTACGTAAGCCTATCACATTTTTATTACAGTGTGATGTGCACCATTTGTTTTAACAAGGCTAAGGGTACCTAAGGCTCCAGGGCTTCCCCCCTTCAATCCCTTGTGCTATGCCTCTCCGAAGAATCCCTACAAAATCGTTGTGAACAACCGATGTTCTTCTTACTTGATGTACCGGAGGAATGTCAGAACTTTAGTGATAAAGATACACGTTATACCGATGTTCGCTCGGCATGTTCGTCGTTTACGTTCTTTCTTCCTGTATGTTATATAGTCGCCGTAGGTTTTCAGGTAAATACTTTCTGTTCACACAGCCTTTCTCGCAGTAGCTATGTACGTTTCTGACCAAGTTGAAATGACTCTGTAATGAAGGTACGCGGGTGAGGATTCATCCCAGTCTAAAATGCGAAACACCTCGCGGTGCTCAAATCCTTCTCATTCATGTACATTGGAAACTTAATTTGACACCACAATATACTCATAAACCCATGAGTATTTACACATAAAGAAAATACTGTTCATAATATGGCGGTGACCGCCGTATTTAGTAACCTCTGAGAAAATGGGTTTATCCTTGTCTGCCATCTACAGTATGCCTACCTGTATATACTTCTTACACAAAGGTGCCTATATTGGAATGTTTACCTCTAAATCGCGCATAGCAGGTTTTTTCGCGGAATCGGTCTGTGAATTGGCGAGGTTGAGGTAATCGTGCGTAAAAAAAAACAAGTCCGTTTTGTTGCAACTCACGTAACAAAGATGTTGGATAATTCCATTATAATACAGGGAAAGAATTATGGTAGTTTTCTTTCAAAATTTTCTTTCTCAGATATTAACTGCCTTGCCAAATTTGTCCTAATAGATTCATGAAATGGAGAACAAAAATTCTCCCTGGGAAATGCCAAGTAATATGTTTCACAAGTGTACTAGTCACCGTCTCCAATGTAAAAATCCCTGGACAAAAGTGTTGTTGACCGTTAACTAATTTAAAAACGATGTCAACAAGTGTTTGATATCAACTTTTTCCTCTTTTAAAAGAGAGCTAAATTGAATAAAAGTGATTTTGTTAATAAAACAGCGTTGAAAATGAAATTATAGGTAAACACAGCGGAGCAAAGTATTGGGGAAAATGCAGGTTACGTTTGTAGATGCCAAGCGTCATCGTTAAGGGCACGCGGATGAGGTAGTACCTAATCCCAACACGAAGAAATACAAAGAGAGGGTTCAAGTTCAAGATTTCTTAGCCTGTTTCCAAATCGATATCAAAATGACGAGGGTTTTTCCTGTCCAATCAAAATGAATTTTAGAAATGTTTTAGGGAGAGATATGCAAATTATAAAACCATTTGAAATGATTTGTTCAATGACAAGGCACAAGAGTTATACCAGGTTATCTTTGTTGCTATGGGCGGAAATCAACAGTAAGATATGTTCTTCCAATATGATAATCATAGAATCACTTCTTTCTGAACTGAAAATTGACGAGAACCTTTCTCAAGATATTAGAATGAGACTTATAACAATTGACAAAGAAAGGTTTAAATTGTCCAATGGTGAATGAAATGCATTGATTTAGATATATGCTTAGGCATGATGGGCTCAGTTTCTGAGATAATATATTATCTTTCAGAGTGAATCACACAGTTAAGGGCACCAAACACGTATGCAGCAAACGTTCCCACCGGCGGTGCAGTGTCCAGAAAAGATGCTATTCGTTTCACTCATCATTTAATCTCATTTACACTATAATAGCCAAAGAAGACGTAGGTTTTATGATTTATTTTTTATTTATTTATTTATTCGCATTTTTATCCAGGGTTGCTTATTCAGCAAAAGCTGGTTTCCAATAAGGCCCTGCTTTTTAAATTAAACGTGATACATAAAAAGTAAAACATAGCAATACCAAAACAATTGAATGTACAGATACAAAACAATTAAAGCTGTAAAGTGGAGACAACTACAAAATAGATAAAAATGGAAATAAAAGAATTATAAAAAATATAAGAATAATCTAAAGTATAAGAATTATCAAAATATAGAAATTATTTAAAACAAAAAAGAAGAATTAGCAAAAGGTGTCAAATATTAAAAAGAAATCATTATAGTACATATTAGAATAGGGCAAGACTAATGTCATTTTAAACAGCATCGAGACGTTTTAATTTGTTTTTGAAAATGGCAAGACTTTTTGATTTCTGTATTTCAGCGGGTAGCATATTCCAGAGTTTTGCTCCCGTGTAGGAAAATGACTTTTTGTACGCTTCCGTTTTACATAAAGGGACAATAATAGAGTTCTCAGAGTATCTTTGATAAGAAAAAACATGGAAGAACATTTGTTTTATACCAGCAAAAGTCATAACCTTTGGTTTCCAATATCGTTTGCCGACGTGGCTTACTGTAAGCTCTGTCAGGGTCCGATTAACGCAATATCTTCAGTTGCATAGAAATGTTGACAAGCTTAGCCATATTAACATTGCTTCGGGGCCTTTTCTCTTATAGATGAACAGAACACGATGCTTTTGTGTGGGTTTCTTTGTCACCGTTGCCAATCAATTGTTGCCATGCAACGTTGTTATTTTCGTCTGCTCTAGCCATTCAAGTTGGTTTATACCTAAATTTTATTGTCTCCACCTAACTTTGTTTGTGTTTTCGGGGTGCGTGTGCCCGCGTTTTGCATGATCAAACAGCACTAATATCATGCCTGCAATTTTTACGACTTTGGTTGATGCGGTATATTTAAATAAATAATCTTTTCAGATCAAGAATAGGTAATATATAGCTCTGCCCTACTGCTTTCACAGTTTTTTTTTAGATTTAAGTCTTTCTTTATCTGATCAGCTTGGCGGCAACAAAGGTAAAAAAGTGATATATTCACGGGATTCTCATATCGTTTGGTTTTATCGACGTTTAGAAGAAATGTTTCAAACATGCCGGTTCCCTACCATTAAAATGCTGATTTGAATGTATTTACTAATGTTTATGTCATTGCTCTTTATAGGGAGTATAAGATAGTCATAGTAGGTTGGCCATTGGAGCCTATTATCTGAACTGCAATGTTAGTGTTCCTGAGCAGGGATTCGCAGGATCCCGGCAATGGTATGATGACTGGAAGACCATATCTGGGAGTGAAAATAGTTGTCCGCATGTGTGATTGTGTGTGTTAGGGTGTTACATTTGGAATTCTGTTGTCAAAATTTGCCCCTCGTAAACGGCTTAGCCGATTTTCGATTTCTACAGCGAGAGGGGAAATTGTGAGTTAAATTGATTATTTAAATAACTCCAACGTGAAACAATGAATTGATTTCAACCTCCGCAGATATAGTGGGTTTGCCAACTTCTATTAAAATATGTCGTTACCATGGTAACTGAGGTGAAAGATCAACGAAATGTCGAAAGAAAGTCGGAGCTAAAATCAAGCAAACGGTGATTTTTAGCAATAGCACTACAAAGGGAACATTACAAAAGACGTTAGGTATATAAACAGGTATACATAGCCTTACATTGGCGAGTTAGGTAAAATTTGAAAGACATTATATTCGGTTACTTGCCGTAAGCAGGCAAGCTACCCATGCAGTCCAGTTGTCGTGTGTGTATATGACCAGGGAGTTGTTCCATAACAACTCCCTGATATGACGCCTTAGCTTGTAAACACGATATCTCAAGATGTGTAACTTCTGCCGTTCTCATATTTGGCATGTGGCTTCTCCATAAATTACAAGAAACCTATTGTTTTGGGTGGAGAGCAAATGCCATCTAGGGTCAGCAGAGGGCAAATTGTGAAAATCTAAGAAATCGCTGTATCTCTATAACCAGAACATCAAATGAGCTCATATATACATGATAGGATAGCCTTATGTAGTGAAACATTTTTACACAGTTTAGTGTAAGCCCAGAGTTCATTTATGTTCACCAGGGGTCAAAACTTGAAATCCTTGTAAACACGTTATCTCCAGATAGGAAGCCTCTGCACTTTTACCTTTTGGCATGTGACTTTCCCATCATGATTGCAAGAACAATATCGTATTGGGTGGAGGTCAAAGTCATTTAAGGTCAGTAGAAGGCAAATGTGAAAATCTCAATCTCGCTGCATCTCCAGAACCTGAACATCAAAGGAACTCATATATGTATAGTAGGATAGCCTTATGCAGTGTAAAAGGTTTACATAATTTCATGTAGGTCAGAATTTATATAAGGTCACCAGGGGTCAAAACTTGAAATCCCTGAAAACACGATATCTCCAGATTCCCTATAATGAATACAGAAACATTATGTTTTGGTGGAGGTCAAAGGTCATATGGGGTCATCAAAGGTCAAATAAATAAAAAACGATATCCCAAGGTAGGTTACATCACGTACTTCATACTTGGCATGTGTCTTTCTTATAGTAAATACAAAAACCCTATTATCTTGATAAGTTTACCTTCACAATATATTATATATGCAATGGTAGATTGCTTAAATGATAAGGAAAGTTGCTCGACAATTTGGTATAGGTGAAAGTTCATTTAAGGTTTGCGGATGTAAAACCCAACGGGTCAGATCCAAAGGTCAAAGGTGATATTTAATTAAAATCGACTTTTGCCAATAAAAATGGGGAAACATTGAATTGACATGGAACCTTCACAGGTATAATGGAACTGCCAATTACTATAAAAATATGTGGTTGTCATGAGAACCGATGTCAAAGGTCACATGGTTATAGGTCAAATGCATACTTTTAGTGCAATTTTGTGTCAAAAACTCCAAATCGGCTGAGACGATTTTCTTCAAACTTGGAACCAAACCAGAAGCTAAGGTAATGGGTCAAAGGTCAGTTCAATGGCACACTGAATTGACAGAACCTTCACATGTATAATGCAAATGTCAAGTAGTACTTTTCTCTGTTTGCCAGATTGCGTAGCTAATGATAAATTCGTTTATTTGAAATGAGTGTTTGCTGGCGATGCGATATGCAACACAGTGGATTGCCCTCTTGTTTCTAGTAATATATTAATCTCGTATTAGTTCGAGTATGCTCGTCCACGTATGCAGGCTATTATTTCAAGTATCGTATTTGCTAGCTCGAGTATGCACGCGCGTTTTTAATATCGACCTGAATGGCAGATATCCGACACTTAACTGCCGACTAATGACAGATAACTTTCACTTCACTTCGGCCGGCTATCCAATCTATAGACTTATCTGGTTGACAACATTTCAAGTTGGAAGATAGCTGGGAATACCGTATTTTCACATGCGGATGCAGAAACACACTTTAATTGTACTAAGGTAGCCAGTATCAGTCAGAGCCCGAACCCTCGACCTTCCAGATTACATATAGCATATGCTAGGTTTCATCGCTTCAAGTTGCCATTGCCTTTAACAATCGACCACTTGTATACGTGTATATGTTGAAGTTATGCAAACAAATGTCTTTCCTCAAGTACATAACGATTACACTTACTTCCTCACCATTCACACTTGCCTTTGATCGAATTATTGAAAGCACCCTCCCCACCCCCTCCATTTATTATAATGCACCTAGAAACAAACGAGGCTCTTTTATCCTTCCCCGGCTGTCCACAAAACCAATTTTCGACTCTCGGATTTCTTTCTCTCAAACTACCTTTCAAAGTATGAACATCTTAGTACAGAACTGGGACGATTCTTAACCTTTTTGTTTACAGCCTTTTCGTAAATGACCTATACACATTTCCTTGGCTATAGGCTGCGATAGGCTGTCAAATCACAAAGTCGCCGACATATCATTACTAGTAGTTAGATGCAGTCACTGGGTCCCCGAAATCAATATTCTACTGTTTTGTTTTCATTCACTTCACGACGTATTGTAGCCAATGCTCCCAACCTACCCTCGTGCCCCTCCCCCAACCTCGGCCCCTGTCAAATCCACACTAGTTTCTTTCCAACCAGAACTCCCTCAGGCTGCCTTAACACAAACACACGTACACACTCGCCATTTTGTTTTTCTGTAAATGTCTTCTTATGTGTATATAAGTGGCTTGCACAAAAGGGGAGGAGCTCACCTTCCATCGTCAGTCGGGGGATAGGTTAAGTAGTATTGGGGAAATGGTTCAGTCGCGGAATTCTTTACATTCAGCCCTCCAGTCGGGGAAATCTTTACATCAGACCGCTCGTACGCGGGCAAGTACACATATCCTTCTCAACCTCATGTTTCAACCTTGCACTTGGATCTTATTATCATGGCCTGATGTATGGTCGAAATATTCCTCAAGAATATTTGACTCCATAATTTATAATATCATTCTTTCGCCTCTGACCCTCCATCAAAGTTCAGTCCTAATTATTGAGGATCCCTCTCCCCTCCATCTTTTATGGAGGGATTAGAACTTTTTTATTCTGAAGATTTAATTCTCCTGCATTATGTGATCGATTTGTTATCATGCATGGCCACGTGTAACTTGGATTAGAATATATACGGACGGGTAGGCTATATATCTGCGTAGTACATTGGAATACCTGTAATATTATACGTGTTTATGTGGGGGTTATACAGACATTCCAACTCACACGCATTTGGCGTGTGACACGCATTTCCAGCCCTTCACACGCTAACACGCTATGTGCACTTTATCACACGCAATCCACAAACAATCTCCGAAAAACCGTGTGTGTCTTGAGTACTTACACTTACAAGAGTAGTGCGTTTGCCATGGTGGTGGTGGAAAACGCCGGGTGGGAGAGGTGTTGGTACTAGAGATTGAGAAGTGCGCTTCAATTTCCGATATAAATGTTCAATTATGTTAGCAAGTGATTACTTTCATCGATTCAAGAAAAGTCTTTGTTGAGAATTGTCATGCTTGTCTTCAATAATATATATATGATGATGAAATTCTCAATATAAAATTACTCAGAGAAACTGAAAAAGAATGCACCATTTTGCATCTAGGCAGTCAAAAATACGAACATTTTTCCAAAGGGGGGACACCCCCTCCCCTTAGACCCCTCCCCCACTGCCGCTGATCACACTCATAAATTTTCCTCAATGTTGGAAAGTCTGGTTATACCACATGGCTTGCCACACTGTTTACACTATAACCACCGTTTACTCTTACCATGGATTATTCTACTAACCATGATTTACGTAGCAAACTGTTGAAGACATACACAGGCAGGCCTTCCCACTTTTACTTAAATTCCGGTGACCCGACATGCTACTGTACAAAATAACCATTTTATCCGCAGTTATATGCAGGCCTGTTGTACCTTTAGTTGTATGCCTGCAATACAGATAACCTTGCGATATGCATGAAACCAAACAACACAATACAGCATGAGAACAATTCGTTTTCTTGTCACTGTATTCACGTAGTTCAATTATAATTTCATCCCATACAAACGCCACGTAGGCTATTGTATGCAAACGAAACCAACCTGTGCGTCATTACACAAAACGTTGTGCACGATTTCCGACCAGATCAACTGGGTTGTCAAGGCAATAAATTCGACAGTATGTATCTGTTGCTACGGTAATGAATCAGACAGACGTATTTACAGATTGGATGCGTGCCAGAAATTTCTGGCAGCAGTCCAAACTTGTTGAGGGAGCGGCCCTTATACTCGCAATGCTTGAGTACTTTGTTAAATCATGGAGCTCCATGGTTAAATCCAATTACTCGTCTGTAGACTTTTCATGCCTTACTTGAATGTATGTTTATCTATATACTCAAAGTACAGCGTGTGAATAATTGCATTTTTCTTCTTCACAGGGCAACTGAGTTGCGCAATAGGAAATGTAAGAAAGCCGTATTGGAAGCTCCCGGTCAGTAGGCCTACATTAATTTATGCAGTTATGTCGAGTACATGCGTACCCCGGCTCGGTGCTAACGGGGAGAAAAATAACGTTACCCGGCCGTATGAAATTCATATTTCTAGTATTCAGTAGTATTGTTTTCCCAACTCCCACCACAGTCACGAAACAATAGAGAGCGGGTAGGTATGCACTGTTTTGTTCTGTAATACATGAAGCTAGGAATCAAGGGTAGTAGTTTCTGATAAGGTTGCAAAGGTTTGTACGATTATGTTTATATGGACAGGGATTATTAGGTAACTTGATAACGTTCTTTTTCCTTCAAGGTGTGTAGCAGCCACTGGCAATGAAGTTGATCAGTTGCTTGGAAGTAAAAACGAATCTAATTTCTTTGATCAGCTCATGTGATCAACTGTATAGTCTTCAAACGTTCCAGGCCATCAGAGGCACGGGAGTGCGACGCTTTTCAACGCTCCCTCCCCTCCTCCACCGCGCCACTTTCAAGGTCCAAGTAAGTTTCGGCTTGGGTGTAGAAATATTGTCTCTCGTGCTGCGGAGGACCTAACTAGAATTTCAAGATGTTCGAAACGAATCCATTTAGTTGCATATTATATTACAATTTTGCATGTAAACCACTTTATTAGAAAATATGGACCCTTCCCCCTCCAGGACTATATTGAATACCAAAAACATTAACATCTTCAGTAAACGCACCACCCAACGTTACAGGATATCCTACGTACCGGGCTTGCGTGAGCGGTCGAGGAGAACACGAACACGATATCTAATATCAAAAATATACATGATTACATTCAATGTATGGACATAATTATAGCTGATACACCAGCCGGCAACCAGGTCTAATATTTTGGCCGTTGCCCGGGAGACCTTCATTTTGTTAATTTTTTTTTAGGTAATCAGAATATATTGCCTTCACAGTATGCTAGAATGTCCACGCACAGGCCGACTCATGTTGAAACATTAACAAGCCAGATTAACTACTGCCAAAAGCGGCATCTCTTCCCTGATATATTTCTATTCCGTCAGTACCGTATGTGTTGGTATAGTTTTGTAGAAAAGTAATCTTAAAGAACGCTTAGTAAAATATTCACTTAATTGTAGCTTTGACCTTTGACCTAAAGTACGTACATCATGATGCTGACACACATACACGTCAGTATATTAAATTCAGACTGAGTAACCCGTTGTTTTCCTTTTTTCATTGTTCGAATCCATGTACCCTAACACTAACAATACCCCATAAAATAGCACCTTCTGAAGGCATGGTGATTCTTTCAAATGAAACCGTAGGACGTGGAATTGCTTCTTTTTGTTCAAGGCAATGTTTGAATAGCAAATAAGTAGACACAAAGAAATATAACATATATATATATATATATAGGCTATAAACTGTAAGAATAAATAGTGTGTACACGTGTCATTAGAAAGGACATTAGAGCATCGAATGATAAAATGGCTACGTTTTACAAGTATATGTCTATCATCTTCATATAGTAACCAATTGTTCCTTCTGTGGCCGACCGTTGACCGATCTGCCCGCAATGATGAGATTGTTTATACACAGGGCTCCAATAAGTTCAGTCCAATGTAATAATTGTAGTCCTATTTACAAAACCCTGCTTCAGTTTGAATAGATAGCAATATGAGATTAAATTCCTTCGTTTGGGGGGAGTCACTGACCAATCCCAGCTGTAACACACTCTGAAATATGAGATGATTGAATTGTTATTGACTTTCACAAGAGATCTGCTGTTCAAATCCCGACCGAACTCTCCAATTAGATGGCAACTTAACGGGCAATGCTACTGTCGCCTTCCTTGTGATTTAGTTTGCACGGATATCCGATTAGTAGGAGGTAGTTAAACGATTACCCGTATAACATAACTCTATAAACGGATCAATTGTTTTTGTATATGATCTTAGCATATGTGAAATACACTTTCATATGGTTGTTTAATGTGTTTGCAGAAAATATTTCATCTCTCCAGGAAAGTCGCCAGGGTGAATGGTAGCTGTGACAAACTCTTGACGCAGTGACTTCAAAACGTTACTTTGCTATTAATATCGTGTCGTGCCAGGTTTCGTCAAAATACACCTATAATTATTGTTATCGTTATTATTATTATTATTATTTCTCTTTGAAGTAATCATTTCACATTATTAACAAAAACAAAGATTCTTTAAGCTGTAATGGCTTGAAGATTCACACTACGGCGTCTCCTGATCTCGAATGACCTTTGACCATCGTTCTATAAGTTAACAACATGCAAAATATGGGTTCCATTAAAATGTCCCCTCTTGAAATAGCAAGTTTACAATGTTATCATATTCAAACTTTAATCGGTGCTGACATAACCTCATAAAGGTGGACCCACATACCATGTTAAAACTTTTATTCAAGCTTAACGTTTAGGGTTATCGTGTTTACAAGATCTCAGACCTTGTCCTCTTATGACCTTTGACCTACACAGAAAACAACACGATTCTTGATTCAACAAATTATCAAGTATGAAGCTAATACACACACAGCTTGCTACCGTCGGTAATTAGACACTAGTGTACATGCAGTCATGTACATACAGCTGCGGTCAATACCCACAGCACAGAGTACAAACAATACACCGATGGACATCTCAGGTCCAGCTAAAGATAACAAGGTATCACGTTTCATTACTGTCTGCATTTTGTAGCGACTTCGAACAAAACGTCACTTGCAAGCAACAGAAAGTTAACTTTTTCAGATTGCCGTACTTGGTTTGGGGCGAGTCTTCAATGCCTTTAAAGCAGCATTTTGCGTTTGGTCGCCGTTTTCTACTTTTTTGACATGTCCATCGAGTTTTTTACATATATCAATCACAAAACAGCAAACTAAGATATTAGCCAAGTTTTTCCCTGCCAACAACGTTAATTGGCGAGTAATTAAGGATTTTTGCAGATAATGAGAACAGTGTCCACGACAAATTCCACAGTTAAAATTAATCGTATACAATTTCCCCAAACCCACTAAATTGAATTCAACCAATCAGAGATGCAGGTTTAGTTATGAGCCGTTGCTAAAAATAGATTCAAGACTTTGCGTTGGTACAACCATGGAGTCTGTTTATAGCTCCATGGTACAACCAGGGAGTTGTTATGGAACTGCCATATAGACTGTACACAAATCAAGCATGGTGTTGTATTACGTAGGCCTATTGGTCAATGACGTTCGTAGTGTTTAAATATTCATATTATGGGAGAGGTTTATTTGGATCCCAACGGAAAATATCTTGGGGAAAAACAAAGTTGAAAGTTGCAAATTTTTCGACTTTTATGCCACCATTTGAAGTAAGATTTAAATAGATAAGCTAGTTATGTATGTCGTTATGGCATAGTGGAGTCAGTGAGGTTGAGAAAAATCATAGAAAAGGACGCAAAATGCTGCTTTAAGTGATACTAGTGTTTCCGACGTTATCAGACTTTCACCTCAGTTTGACCTCAAATGATATTTGACCTCCACAGAGCATTCGCCCTTCCTGTAGGTGGATTTACATGCAAAGGTCTTAATTCACACATGGAGCTCTGTTTATAGCTCCATGATTCACACAAGCTGTACGTTTGGAATTATCAGTCGTGAATAAATAAAATGACCTATTGACCTCCACAGAAAGTAAACTGGTTCTTGTACTCAAAAACATCGATCCACACACC
>JAIPMN010000844.1:25603-54966 GCA_020650975.1 Apostichopus californicus | reverse complement strand
CATGTTAGTGACATATAGAGCATTATTTACTTAAATACGTTGAACAGTGAGCTCACCTCTGCTGCAGTGTCTCCCTCTGTAACCAGGGCGACACGAACATTCACCAGTAACCGGACTGCAGACCTGGTTAGTCCCACAAGAACAACTCTCGGTACAATCTTGGCCCCAGGTACCCTCAGGACAAGCTAAACAAAGAAAGCAAGACACTTATTAAAATATTCAGACAGAATTTTACTTTGCTAAATTGGAGATAAATTCCAGTTCATCTGTAAAAGCTCCAAATGCACCCAGTCTGCAACCAGTATTATGTTGTTATTCAACAATCATTTCAAGTTTGAGTGATTTTTCTGCATCTCACACTGATGATAACATATAAATTGTTTTAGTCTTTGGAGTTTCGGACCTGCATGAGATTTTAAGTTCATTGACAAGCCATAAACATCCCAGCATATGTTGCTGACCAGAACACTGGCTTACAATCATATGTAATAACAATCCATATTAATTGAGACTCACCCTCACTGCACTCTGTCCCTGTGTATCCCACTGGACATACGCAATCACCTGTAACATGATTGCAAGGGTTACCGATACCACAGTAACAAATCTCCAGACAGTCTTCACCATAGTACCCTGCCAAACAGGCTGATGGAAAGAAACACAACACATAGATAACAAAATTAGGTGAAACATGCCAACGACTACATTAATTATAGTGATGGCTATAAAACAAGAATAGAATATAGCCTCCATATCCCCCCCCCCCACCCCACCCTTCACTTAGAAACACACTTTGATGTGTTTACCTGTCACATACTGTATCAACTAGTATCACCCTTCCAATACATAGAAACACAACTTATGTTTATTACACTGTGAAACCTTCCAATACATAGATACACACAACTTACGTTTATTTCACTGTGCACCCTTCCTATACATATATACACACATCTTACGTTTATTACACTGTGCCCCCTTCCCATACATAGATACACACAACTTCAGCTTATTACACTGTGCACCCTTCCTATACATATATATACACACATCTTATGTTTATTACCCTGTGCCCCCTTCCGATACATAGATACACACAACTTAAGCTTATTACACTGTGCACCCTTCCTATACACAGATACACACATCTTACATTTATTACACTGTGCCCCCTTCCGATACATAGATACACACAACTTAAGCTTATTACACTGTGCACCCTTCCTATACATAGATACACACTACTTACGTTTATTACACTGTGCCCCCTTCCTATACATAGATACACACACTGTGCACCCTTCCTATACATAGATACACACTACTTACGTTTATTACACTGTGCCCCCTTCCGATACATAGATACACACATCTTACGTTTATTACACTGTGCACCCTTCCTATACATAGATACACACAACTTACGTTTATTACACTGTGCACCCTTCCTATACATAGATACACACACTGTGCACCCTTCCTATACATAGATACACACATCTTACATTTATTACACTGTGCACCCTTCCTATACATAGATACACACTACTTAAGCTTAATACACTGTGCACCCTTCCTATACATAGATACACACACTGTGCACCCTTCCTATACATAGATACACACTACTTACGTTTATTACACTGTGCACCCTTCCATCCTGGTGGACAGATACAGATTCCACTGATAGAGTCACAATCAGCTCCATTCTGACATAGACATCTCTGCATACATCCCTCACCATAGAAATCTCTAGGACAGGCTGTAAAACAATACCAATTATATCTTAATGTTGAATCCAGTTACTGATCACAGAATCAGTAATTTACCTAAGAATTGAATTGATGTAATTTCACTTATAGTACATATAGTATGGTTACACACATTATGTACACAATAAACACATATGTAACGTGTACTATGTGTAATTTCTGTGCAGAGCAGTACAGCTAACAAATTATCATGAAGAGAAAACAAGTTTGTTAACATGTGGTTTTGCAAATAGTGAGAAATATTAAAATGTTCTGTAAATATGCTGATTACTTTTAAGTTAGGACATATGTTGTTAGCATTGACATTATAATCCATGCATGCAAGCTGCAAGTATCAAAATAGCCTCTAACTTCACACATTCTATAACATGGGTTTGTTTTGTCACTACCCCAGCACTAGCAAACTAAGTTACAATTTAAAAAGTGACCTACACAAGACTACTATCCCTGAGGTGGGTTAGGTCTACACTTAGGGTGCCAGAAAAGTCAAGGGATCACACTCTGCTGTCACTCTTGTGATATCATTTTCCTTAATTTTGTGCCTTGACATGACAGACTCACCACAAAGGCAGATAAAACACAGTACATTCCTGAAATGACAGCCTGAAAAGCTTCACTTGTTGTTGTTGCAATCTGCTCTCTAAGGCTGAGCATTGGAAAATTGTGCTTTTACAATATTCTTGTAAATGTCACTCAACCCTGTTACTAAATTAGCAACAGCAGATCTTCTCTACATCATACCCTCAAAAATATCTTATATTATCACAGATTTATGCGTGCCGATGATGTCCGCAATCTGTTATTGCGACGACAAATTGTAAAGGAATGGTCACTTGACACCAAACCAGCCAATCACAAGAACGAATTTTAGACTTTTCACTTTCTGATCCAAAACAGAATTATAAGCCATAAAACTTACTGTCTTCACACCGGTCTCCACTATAGCCAGGTCTGCACTGGCAGGTTCCGTTAAATCTCTCGCAAACACCTCCATTCATACAATCACAGATCTGTTGACACCCTGGACCATAAAAACCAGCATTGCATTCTGCAAATAAAAATAAATTAATAAATAAATAAAAA
Organism: Apostichopus californicus; assembly: GCA_020650975.1. NCBI lineage: Eukaryota > Metazoa > Echinodermata > Holothuroidea > Aspidochirotida > Stichopodidae > Apostichopus > Apostichopus californicus. The sequence continues at coordinate 52,111 of JAIPMN010000844.1, read as the reverse complement.
TAAAATAAAATAAAATAACAGCTAATGAAAGGACCATCTCTATATCCAAGTTTAAAATTAACAGGAAAAATATATGATCCTTATTTTACTTTGTTCTCAAAGTATAATTTGCAATGGAGGACAAGCAAGCTCGATAAATTAAATGAGCAATTATTGAATGTCTGTTAGCGATTGACGGTAAGAAAGGTAAACTCCAAGTGAGACTGTTTATAGGGTGTATGGCGGACTGGTTTATATTTACCTTTCTCACAAGTCCGTCCCCAGTAGCCAGCAGGGCAATCACATCCTCCTGTGATGTGGTCACACTCTGCGTGCATTAGACAGCTACATGTTTGGATGCAACCGGCACCGTAAAACCCTGGCAAGCAAGCTGCAAAGTTAATTGAACAAAATGCTAGAATCAAATTCATTAAAATATAAATCTGTTTGCAATACATTTCTAGAAGATTTCCTTCTTCAATTGTTACAAATCGTTCCTCCGAGTGAAATATCTTACTACTCCCTTTAAAGTACCTATGTCCATGCCACAGTTTTCATTTCCTATGCCTTGTTAATGTAGCATTATATTTTTCTTCTTTACCAGGGAGTCTTCTACTCTGTTAAGCCAATTCAGGCTTTATAGAAGACTTCCTTTCACATTGTAATTTTTTGTGATAAAACAATTAAATAAACAAAAATAAATAAATAAACAAATCAATGAAATTAATAAACATATCCAAGCTGTATTCACTGGTTATACAATTCTGAAATGAAACAACACATTAAGACACTAGTAGTGTTGCAAATTCTAGAGGGCAGCAGGACCAATATATCTCCGAGTGGTTATCATTATATAAACGTAACTGGAGGAGAAAACATGTTTGTATATCTGATGTAACTAGGTAAGCCTTAACCGATTTGTTTCTCACCTTGGTTGCATCTACGTCCAGTCCAGCCGGACGCACAGATACACTGACCGCTCACAGAATCACATGTTGCACCGTTGGCACATTCACAACTCATTCTACAGTCTTCACCCCAGGTACCGACTGGACATTCTGTAACAGATCAACAACTTACTAGAGACTTATTGAAGCAATAAAAGAATCACTACCACCAAGCCATGACATGCAAAAGAATGGATACATCAGAGAGCAAACTCTATCAAATGAACCTATATGTGACACCCTCCATGTTGTAACAATGTTGATAGTTATAATAAAAACAATGAAATGTGTTTGTTTCCCTTCTGGAGAGGATTTATGTATATTTCTCTCCTCTACTAACAACTGCAATTACAGGATAACAAATTAGATGAAACTGAGTTGAAAACTTGCTACCATTTGCATTGACTGAACCAGAAAGTAATGTGCTCCTTCTTCTAGAAGGTAACTGCACCATCTTATCTCACACTTACAATAAATACCTAAATATATATCCCATTTACCTCAAGCCGATTACAATAAAATACATAAAGGTACATCCCATTTAACCAACATCATCTAACACTTACAATAAATACATAAATATATATCCCACTTACCTAAAGCTGATTACAATAAATGCATAAATATATATATGCATTTACCTCAAGCTGATTACAATAAATACATAAATATATATCCCACTTACCTAAAGCTGATTACAATAAATGCATAAATATATATATGCATTTACCTCAAGCTGATTACAATAAATACATAAATATATATCCCACTTACCTAAAGCTGATTACAATAAATGCATAAATATATATATGCATTTACCTCAAGCTGATTACAATAAATACATAAATATATATCCCACTTACCTAAAGCTGACTACAATAAATACATAAATATATATATGCATTTACCTCAAGCTGATTACAATAAATACATAAATATATATCCCACTTACCTAAAGCTGATTACAATAAATACATAAATTCATTGAGCTCAAGCTGATTACAACAAACTATCACAACTCAGAAGTGGCTCATCCAATAATTCACAAAATGACTAAAGTGATTCTGAGGGAATATTTAGACCCACAAGAGTGCTTACAGTTCGATGCACAAAATAGGATGAAACTTTAATGTTACCACGGTCACCTATCAGAATGGTCTTAGAAATTGCAGCACTTTGACCTGCACAACTGACCTTGCTGACAGCTGAATCCAGTGAAGCCAGGACGACAGGCACATGCTCCATTAGTAGGGCTACATTGCTGACCGTTCCCGCAATCACATCTGTGCTGACATTCATATCCAAAGAAACCATCCGGACAAGCTGTAAAGAAATGTGAACAGTCAGCAGCAACACTTTAAAGCAGGGGTTCCCTAACTGGGGTGCATGAACCCCCAGGGGGTGCGTAAGTCCATCCCAGGGGATTCGTGAGACGTTTCTGAACTTTTGTTTTAACTAAATTCTAATATATCATATAATTTAGTAATGTTCACAAGTCGTACCTATCGACAAACGCATATGTTGCCATAGTAGTACAGTACCTTGCATGTGATAAATAACTGAATTATGAAACAGACACAGGCCGCATAACTTTGGTGAAGTTGGTGTACGCATGACAGTACGTCGTGAAGATAAAGAGCTGATCTGATCTGATCTTGAAGTTTTCAAATAAATATTTGTTCATCTCTTGATTTTTTTCATTACAATATTGCACTATGAACTTGATCTTTTAGGAAGCACTGTTATGCGTATTATAGTATAATAATGACTCAGATCGTGTCTCGAAAAGTTGGGGGTTCGTGGACAACTCTTACATCCACAGGGGGTTCGTGGGGGGATACAGTTAGGAAAATCCTGCTTTAAAGAAACATTGAGGAGATATCCATGTATGACTATTGCAAAAGATGTGACAGCTAACATGACGTGTGACAGCTAACATGACATGTGGCAGCTAACATGACATGTGACCGCTAACATGACATGTTAATTCAAAGACATGTTTGAGGTTACTGGTGTATCAATTCCTTTATCACCAGCACAATCAAGACCAGAAAAACTGTTGAATAAAAGTTCTATCCAATGTACGACTACAACGAACTGCAATCGTTTATTGTTCATCGGTTACAACTCTTCAATTTTAACGACTTCTTTAACGTATTAAAACTGATATCCTACCTTTGTTACAAATAGTTCCGGTCCAGCCAGGAGCACATGTGCATGCACCACTGATATGATCACATGTGGCATTGTTTCTACACATACAGACATTCTCACAGTTACGACCGTACAATCCACGAGGACATTCTGTTAATGAAGAAAGTACCGGCAAGAAATGAAGTTTTGTCTGGACTCTTTGATATTATTGTTTGTTTATAAATATAGCTTTAAGCTGCATCGAAGGAGGATGAAAGGTTTCTTTAGGTGACTGAGTTTGCTATTCTCTGGTCAGCTGCTCTAGATAATCATCACAATGTTTATCATCATAACAAGGTAATTTATATCACAGCGGGAGATCTAAAGTAGAAAACTATAACCAGAAAACCAAAACGCTTGATAGTTCCGATGCTTCTCAACATACAACTAACAACAGAAACATGCCAAATATGAACAATGGATAAGTTGTCAAACATGGCCATGTTTACATTACGACCCACCCACTCATTAATATGCATATGATGTCACATGTAAAAGCAATAGAGCACATCTTCATCCCATTGGCTATCTGACTACGTTTATACATGATGACATGAATACAACATATAGTTCCTATATATCATGTTTACAAGCTAGGCATAGCACATGTACATACAGTACACACACAGTACAAACACATGTATGTATGTATGTATATTAGATCCTCCTGCATGCAGGAACTCGCGAAGAAGCCTCATTGGCTTATCAAAGCCGCAAGCTGACAGAAGTCAGTCTCTTACATCCATATTTAACGTCCATGATTATTAATTGTTAATTGTTAACAACTCTGTAACTGGACGACATACATTAATCTGGGAGTGACTCGCACACACTATCACAACTATGTAGAGTCTCGATGCTGTTAGCATATGAACCAAAATTATGATAAATCAATTATCGAGATTAACATTAATTGAATGAGCATTCTTGTTCTTTGTATAAATTACAGAACAATCCCATACATTTACATACATGGGGATCTTATAATTAAATTGCATGCAGCGGAATACGGTACAGCCTTAGCAACAGAGGTAACTTACTGCTTTCACATCTCGGTCCACTCCATCCGTCAGCACAGATACACTCCCCTGTTTCTGAATCGCAGCCTGCGCTGTTTTCACAGTCACATTGAAGACCACAATCTTGACCATAAGTACCCACAGCACATTCTAAGGTAATTATGGAAAAATTAAAATGTTTAGAAAAAAAGAAGCAGGACACCTGACTGTCCTTTTGTTTTATGTCAATTTTAATTGTTACTCTTTGAAAGATCACCTATTTGGGTTGAAAGTTAAACAATCAGTTTAAAACAATCAGTTAAAACAATCTTTCCTATATGGAGCTCTGATACCGCTAGGCTTTATAAGTGCTATGCATTTCAACTCTTGTTTGCAAATTCCGCATTCCTAACTTGTTATTGATATGCAGTTGATAAACACCTGAGCTTATGTTCTGCAGTTGGAAAAAACCTGGGCCTATATGTCAATATATCAACCCAACTCGATGATACGTAATTGCCATTATAGATGCCAGTAAAAGTAAAGTTAAAGAAATAATAATAATATAATAATTATTTATTCTTATATAGCGCTTTACATCAAAAGAATGATCTCAAGCACTTCACAGAATCGCATAAATTAATACAACTTAAAATATTACAGCTTAAAAATATTACAGTCTAAAAATATTGCATCCTAAGAATTACAGAAATAAATAACTTAACAATAATTATTAAAAACAATAAAATTCAGAAATTAAAGACGAAAGCAATAAAATATGACAGCATACAATAAAACTAAAATACTAAACTATTACAGCCCAAAATTAGCAACAATAAGACTATCAAAACATAAATAGAAAACAAATAAATAAATAGTTACCAGTTGTACATCTGAGCCCTCTCCATCCTGGTGCACAAGCACAGTCACCATTCTCAGGGTCACAGATACCACCGTTCTGACAGATACAAGTATGGCGACAGTTACTGCCCCATCTTCCATGAGCGCAGGCTGAAAGACGAGAGGATAGAACAAACGAGATGTGTTAGCAACCTCTTCAGAATGGGGCCAGCTATTAAAGACAAACTTCAACTAGCACTGTGGTTACCTTCAGAATTATAATTAAAATGACTCACCCTGTGAACATTCGTCTCCAAAGAAGCCACGGGGACACAGACACTGACCGTTAGACTTTTCACAAATCTCATGGTCGGCGCATGTGCAATTATTGACACAGTTGACACCCCATGTATCGATAGGACATTCTAAAAAAGACGAAACAAAGAAAGATTGAACAACGACTACAAAGTATTAAAGCTGCAGTCTTAATGTGACGGTAGCTGGGAACGATGGTTATTAACGGCCATTTGATGCCACGATTAATCGGCATCGTAAACGGTGAGCGCAGTTTATTGAAAGATTCTCCAAACCAGACACAGACTTACATCCATATAAGTCATCTAACTTAATATAGCTCTGTGTTGGGTATTAACCAAACTCAAGCTAGAAAAACTTACAGACAAACAATACAATTACAATGACAAAGTAATTTGTGTTGTGTATTTAGTCAGAAAGGGGAGATTCACTTATAAATTAATCTCATATTTTGCAAATCAACTATGAGACTAATTTTAGTTTCTAGATAATGTCTTTTTCAGCCAGACAGTGTTGACATATTTGCTTCCTTACTGAAAACAATTACTTTCATTCATTAATGCAACTTGTAATGAACTAGCAATTAGCAATAACCCCCCCCCCCCTCATCTCCGCCACACACACCTTTCTGAAGTAGGGTAGACTTTTCAAATATTCCAGCAGCAATTATAGATTATAGTGTCATTCTGTTTTAAATATACTTCCTAATGGTAGAATAGCATATGACTTAGTTCTCACCCTCGGCACAGTCTTGTCCCATTGTGCCAGCCTCACAGAAGCACTCGCCTGAGATGCTGTTACAATCCTGACCCCCGCAGTGACAAGTGAACTTACAGTTCACTCCGTACTTTCGCATTCCACAAGCTGTAGATAGAGATGAAAAAGACTTGTCAGTACAATAGTGGCATGAAAGGTATTGCGTTGCAACAAGGACACAGAAAACCTAGCTTCTAAACAAACTCATGAAATGAATTTAATACAGTGCCCAAAACTGAGGGTACACCACTATGCATCTTTCTCAAACAGCTCACATGAGGAAAACAGCTCAAATAGGGGAAACAACAAAATAAGGGATACAACTCAAATAAGGGAAACAACGAAATAAGGGAAACAGGTTAAATAAGGGAATTAGCAATATAAGGGGAAGAACATGCAACTAATACAAACATATTTACTTGTAAGTCTAATTAATCTAAATCACAAGAATAAACCAAAGAACTATTAATAAATATTACAAAAAAAATTGATGAGGTGGATCACAGTCCTTCCTTGATGAACAATCTCAAACTGAACATTTCCCGGTGGACGTCAGATATAATCCATCCTTATTCTGTGATAACTCTTTAAACCTTCATGCATCTTGATGGAAATACTAAGTCAAGTTGACTATCTTCAAGTTTAATTCATATTATCGTTTTTAGCTTACAATGCAGAGAATTAGTAACAAATGCTTCCACGATTCTGTTTAATTTTGACTTACGTCTTTCACATGCTTCTCCTGTGTATCCCGCAGGGCACTCCAGGCTACATTCACCTGTTACTTTGTTACAAGCATTGGCATCCTGACACTGGCAAATATGTCTGCACTCTTCACCGTAATGACCGAGGGGGCATTCTGAGATGAGAAACCAAGAAAACATCTGCTTGATATTTAGGTCAAGTCTCCATCATGTAGTGGAGATGGGAAATAACCACAGAGGAGGGACCAACAGGGTAAACAAATAAACACAGTTTGTAATGACATGGAGCTTCCGTACTCATTTAAGTATTATATAAGCTTGTTAATGAAGACAACCGTTGGAAAGAATCCATTGTTCTGATATTGTGATCAAGCAAGATCGTACCAATGTTTAATATTTTGAACATTGATATCAAAATATGACAGAACACCATGAACAAGGAAATGTATGTTTATTGATGTGCACAGCTCTCTCTGATTGACAACATTGGAGAGAGTTGGACTGACGAGTAATTCCAATTTACATGCATCTGTGTTCTACGTGACCCTCAGGGTCCTATCTCCTGATACTGACCCGTATCCATGAAAACAGTCGAGAGAGTTGAACCAATGATTACTCATTTACATTATCTGCATTCCATATTGACTTCTCTCTATAATCTCACATAACAATCATGACTTTGAAATAGCAATTAATACCAGACCTCTAGATGATAAATTTCCATGACTCACCATCTTGACACCTATCTCCTTCAAACCCCGGGTTACACAAGCAGGTGCCGTCGACAGGGTCACAGCCATTGGAATTAGTGGCATGACAGTCACAATTTTGCCTGCAGCCTGCACCATAGAAAAACCTGGGACATGCTGGAAGTGAGGAAGAGAAATATCAAATCAGAGAGATTCTGTCTTCAGATCATCTTTCATTATTGAAATCATTGCTTTATTAAGTTGACTAGTAACCTTTGCATCATTTTGAGCAAACTTATGTAGATTTGGAAACAGCTGATCATGATACTACTCAATCTTATTAACAAAGTTATACGCTACCAACTCTTCAGCTACAACGACTTGTCTTCCGTTTTATTCAGTTTGTCCGAATTTTGTGCCCGAAACATTTGTCATTTGTAAAGCAGTCTTATTCCACATTTCCTTATTTTAATCGTTGTTAGCCTCGATGAACATGTAATATGATTTTCTAGTCTCCTGGATATGCATATATGTTTTTAATATGTAATATTTACATAAATGTGCATGTCATATATACAAAATAAGTCAATCAATATTTCAAAATTTCCTCTTTTTTTTGGGGGGGGGGGGGAAATAAAGTACTAGTATAAAGTAATATCTCCTTAAAGGTATATACTGCCCAACATTGACCATGGATGAGAATGCTTAGCAAAATAGTAGAAGAAAGATTAACTTACGTTGTTCACACTGTCCTCCAAAATACCCTGGCTGACATAAGCAGATTCCAAACCTCTTGGTACAAGGAATGCCTGTTGGACACTGGCAATATTTTTTACAGCTTCTACCAAAGTGACCAGGAGGGCAACCTTAAAATAATAAAGAAGTCAAACTGAGTTGATGCCAAACTTAAAACACTTACCGCTGAATTTCATTGGTAAAGAAACTCTATGGATATCAATCGTTCTCTTGTGTCTCTCTGTGTAATCGTATCATTTGAATTTGATTAAACTTAGGTTCAATGAAATTATTTTCATAAAAGACACTCTCATATACACCTAGGCCTCATGCAATTGCGCAAACTATGTTCAGAGTAAAAAAAACAAATTCTTCATCAAATGCCTTGAAATATGATGAACACTTTAAGAAATATGGTCTTAATAACTGTCAGGGGGAGGAGGGAAGGGGAGGGGTACAAAAAAGATATCCAATGTTTTAGTGGATGCTGGGTCTCCACACAGCAATAGCTTTGTTTATAATGACAAACAGTTGGGGCAGACCATACAGACAGTACCCTTTCTTATCTTTCACACTCAGTTGATAGATGGTACAATATTAAACATCAAAGTAGCATTTAAAAAGTTATCTACTTTTGTAAATATCAGTAATTATCAGACTTAATGAAGAACATTTTTGTACTGAACAACTGACACAGTGGACTTCATTTCATGCAACACCCAGGAGTGCATTGTTACTGGTGTAAATTGTACAAGACTAATTTACAGAGATAATTGCTTTAAGAAGTTACTGTAATGTTTCAGTATTGTACCAAACTCATCAAAAGCCATACATAAATATAACTTTTGGAATGTGATATGGGGCAGTACAAATTATGACATACTTTAAAAAGCTTCGTTGATTTCATCATAGCAACAAGGTAAGCCCTGCTTGAAGTGTTCTAACAATTCTCAGTGTGTTTTTGCAAAACTATGTCCCAATTATCACTAATATAGTCAGTGACTCTGTGTTAGATAACGTATACCATCTTAACTGTTATTTGTTTCTCCAATCGAGTTAGCAGATGGTTAGGCTAGATTTCCCCATTGACTAAGTGTGGTGTTAGGCTACCATGTGGAAGAAATTGAAAGAATTCTCACAATTATTACTTTTTCATTCATTTCTTCATAGAAGGAAAGTATTCTTTATATACCATTCCTGTTGCATTCATCATATTTGTAGATCACCAACACAGAACAGTATGATGTAAAGACTCTACCATACCTCAACATAACCAGTATTGATGAAGATACATCCACAGAAACTGCCCAAACTTCCACGGCGTAGATCTTTGTTATAAGAAAATCAATTAACTAATTTGACGATGAGTAAAACTTGTCAAGAATTATAAGAACGTCTTAAGTGTGCCAATATTCACCTCACCATGCTACAACTATCAGAGAGGTAACAGTAGGATTAGTGGTACTTACCATCTTCACAGAAGTCACCTGATACCCCAGGGGGGCAGGTGCAATCACCTGTCTCTGGGTCACATGTACCACCATTCTGACATGGACATTCCTGCTCACAGTCAATGCCATAGAATCTTGCTGGACAGGCTAGCAAAGAACAGAACAAACATAAAATTGCTTGAATCAATTCCAAACAAGTGCACCAATTGTGTGTACAGTACTGTCTCATACATCCCACGCAAGGTTCTCTCTGTCCAAATCACCTCCAGATCGAGAACCAGACGGCCAGTCGGCTTTGCGATTCCTTGCCATACAATTGCTCACACTATCACATAACCATCTGACTTAAATGTAGAGCAAGTGAGTTAAATTTGTCCAAGAATTAAGTGAAAACCAGCAAAGATCAGTGATTACCACCAGCTCTTATGTACAATATCACTCGACCATTTAATTCATTGGTTAGGATTTTACAGGGTAGAATTTTTATTCCGTAATTTTTTTAATATCCAGAAAGGACAGTCTTCCTGTGGCAAATATACACACATAGATGTCTGAAGAAAAGGAAAATTGATGTCTACCAAGTTTGAGCTGGCAAATCAGCTCTGACACCCTTCAATAATTGTTATTAATGATTGACAGTTATATGACATTGTAAATACAGTAGAACCCCGATAATCTCAACTGGTCGGGACCGAAGGTAGTTCGGATAATCCAAAAGTTTGGATGATCAAATTTGCGACATTAATTAACTAATTTTCGACAATTATTATGCCTTCTAAATGATTGTATTCATTATTCTCCATATTTATGAATTGATTATTTGATTTTTTTGTATATCTCAAAATGATGCAAACACCGAGACTTAAATAATCCCAGCATTGTACCGAAGTGTGAAGATCGTAGTCTGTAATTGCTATCATACATAGTAGAAAGCCATCTCACGATGACGAAAGGCTTTTGCCGCAGCCAGAATTTCAACTGGTTGTATAAATCTTCCTGGGGAGTAGAAATGTGTAAATGGCACATATCTGGAAATCATGTGATAATTAGGCCACAGCCTGCATACTAGCCACACAAGCACTAGCCAAATGGACGTTTATTGTTGTGAATGTGTGATCAGAAAATAAAAACTCTTTTGTTAAGGGGTAACAATCTTGATACAAACGACAATCAGACGTTTATGTAGGAGACTAGTAGGTGATAATCTATTCGATATAGAAGATAATGGAAGAATGAACTGAAAATATTCATGCTTTGTCAAAAAATTTGAAAGCTGATCGTTAGGTAAGTTAACTAATTAACTTCACACATAATATGAGTGCTGTACGGTACTTGGAATAAATAACACTAGGCCTCCAGACTTTTTATTAATGAACGGAATCCGGTTCGGAAAATCAGGGGTTCGGATGAACAGGGTTTGGATAATTGGGGCTCTACTGGTTACCATTTAATAATGCATTTAAATTTCTGATTATGCAGGGAATTGTTTCACAATGTTTCTCCTAGTGCCATTGAAGCTGTGCATATGTAATTCCTAATCATTACTTGATTAGTTACATCATTGGTTGCAAATGTTCCCTGCTGCAGGGCATACTCACTTTCATTACAGAGAAGTCCAGTCCAACCAGATGGGCAAATGCAGCCATTATTTTCATCATTACAGATGCCTCCTCTCATGCAATTGTCACAGTCATACTGACACCGTGGCCCGAAAGTGCCCTCGCCACAGACTTCAAAGAAGAAAAAAGAAACATCTCACCATCCAAAACTTTTAATAAATGTTACAATGTTACAAACACCAACTGAATTTTGGACTTTTCACAGGTATGACTTACAACCTTGTAATTCATCAATTTGTATTGTATTTTTGTATTTCTTAGCCCAGAATTATAAAGATACCTGTAATTTCTTCACACATAATTAGGCTCTTTGAGAGGCACAAACTGTGTAAACTATTCAGGATGGCAATTAACAGTGTCAAAATGTCATTCTTAATACAGCTGCTTATTTTTCTTTTGACTACCACATTCTGCCATGTAACTTATTACAGTTCACCTGGTATACAATGACTCATTGAAATCATTCCACTTAACAATGCATGTAATACACACCAGTGTTGTAGTCAACTCCAGCATATCAAAGCTGGGCAGAGTATATTCAATTCAGGGCAAATAAATGATACAATAGGTTAAAACAAATCACTGGAATATTAATTTTGATAAGAGTCCTTCACATTCGAATCTGAGTCCTGGTTCTGCATAGCAGAGTCCAATTAAGTCCTCGAACATATAGACTTTAGTACTACAAGACTGGGGCACACATATGTCCTCGAACAATGGACTTGAGTAGGCTACTACAAGACTGGGGCACACATATGTCCTGTAACAAATGGACTTGAGTAGGCTACTACAAGAATGGGACACACATATATCCTCGAACAAATGGACTTGAGTAGGCTACTACAAGAATGGGGCACACATTTGTTCTCAAACAAATGGACTTGAGTAGGCTACTACATGAATGGGGCACACATATGTCCTCGAACAAATGGACTTGAGTAGGCTACTACAAGAATGGGGCACACATATATCCTGGAACAAATGGACTTGAGTAGGCTACTACAAGAATGGGCCACACATATGTCCTCGAACAAATGGACTTGAGTAGGCTACTACAAGAATTGGGCACACATATGTGAAAAACACAAAAATACTAAATGATGTTTGGAACTTACTCAAACTAGAATTTCCTTCACTGAGTGCGGCACGTTGGTCATTGTTGTTAGGAAAATTAAAAGGTGGTGCGGGCGATGCTTCAAACTGGATTGTAGGTGCCTGTTGACAAACTCTTCCATTATCAAGAATTATGAAGCCTTTTTCACAGTAACATGAATGTCCTCCAACCGTATTGGCACAATACTGACTGCATCCACCATAGTCATCAGCAGCGCATTCATCAATATCTGAAATACACAGAGAAATTACAATTCAGATATTTTATGACCATTATGATATAATTATCTGCAGTTACCAGCTCTTCCACAGAGGGTGCTCAGCAGTGAAATACCTACCACTTGTCTATATTGTGACTAGCTGTGCCAACACTCCCCTTCTCAACAGTATATATGCTACCCATTGCACATTCCTGACTCACATAATGTAACAATAATATCCAGTTATACCTTCCTCTCCCAAGTATTCAATATTGTAGTACGCATAATTACATATCTTTTACACTGCAACTATAAACTTTGCCCACACTGTAAAGTTTGAGGCTAGATGCTAAATTGAGCATTCTGGATCATTCTGGCGGGGCTTACAGTCTCCAATTATTCAGCACTCTGTATACAGCCTAACAGTTAATAATAAAACAATGGGGAGAGAACATAATTTACAAGGTTTTGCTGGTACAAGATCGAGCTGTCTTGCAGACTGTTACTTACCCTTACAGCCACAGCCGTCAGGGGTCTGTATGAACCCACTGTTACATGTGCACCTGTATGAACCAATCATGTTCAAACACTTATGCCCATCCTCGCAGCAATTAGCGCCCTCACATTCGTTGATATCTGAGCGAATACAAAATCACATATAGCAGCAAAGCATGAGTGCAGCAAAACCCAGGTGTTTCCAAAAGTGGCAAATGTTTAACACACAGTTTCATTTTTTTTTTGCTCTGAAGACTTATTTCTTGATAAATTCTATTCTGGTAGTTACACAGTGAGCGTGGCTTTTAGTTTCTGACTTAATTCAGCTAATTTAATTTAAATTAGATGCTTCAGGAATAATGAGAGCATCTAAAGCTACTCTTGGAAGTACTGTATATGTCAAGTTAACTGCTGTTTACTCATATTCATTTGTAAGTTGAAGAAGAGGGTGTGTGGGTTTTGTAAAAACATAATGCCAATATTGATGATAATCACACACTATGATCCTAAGGGTAACCACACACTATGATCCTAAGGCTAATCACACACTATGATCCTAAGGCTAATCACACACTATGATCCTAAGGGTAACCACACACTATGATCCTAAGGGTAACCACACACTATGATCCTAAGGGTAACCACACACTATGATCCTAAGGGTAACCACACACTATGATCCTAAGGATAACCACACACTATGATCCTAAGGGTAACCACACACTATGATCCTAATTGTTACCACACACTATGATCCTAAGGGTAACCACACACTATGATCCTAAGGGTACAGTCTTTCCTTCTTTAACACTGACATTTGCCACTTTTGAAATGCAAGAGAGCTGATGAAGGTTATAAGTAAGAAGAAGCATGAGATATATAAAGAACCAGCAAGTGAGATGTGCACCATAGTGATAACAAGTGGTACAAATATGAAACAAAAATCAAAACACCACAAAAACAAAGAAACCACAGTAAGATGAACAACACACATGACACAACAACAACTAACCCTCAAACTCATCCAATAAGTTTATCTATAATTGGAACAAAGATTCCAAATTTAATTTCATGTGGAGGGCCCACCTCTTGTTTCTTTTTCTTTTAGTCTTGTTCCTGTTACATAATACAATTTGTTTTGACCTTCTTGTAGCAGTTTTTTTTCAAATGTTAACATTTCAGGACTGATATATCTTGCTATGATGTTTGTATCCTGCATACAGTGATGAATCCAATCAAACATATATTTTGATAGGATGCAATAGTAATAATGGCCATGAAAAGTCAAAGACATATTCCTATCCTATCCTATCCTTTCTCTGAATTATAAATGTCAGTCGGGCGACTGTCTCAGTCACCGCACTGCAAATAGATGAAAGGTCAGATAGGATGGAAAATGGACTAGGTTAAAACAAGTGTTGAATAGTTTTGCATCAGGAAAAGCTTGAAGCCACACATAACAGAATAATGGATGAAATGATGCAACCCCAGAGAGATAGAGAGAGAGAGAGGAGAGAGACAGAGGCAAAATACTTCCAAATGCAGCCTTCTTCACAGAGAGCTAATACACCATTACTTACCAACACAGAGAAGGGGATTATAGTCTGCAACCTTGTAGCCTTCTAGGCATTGACAGATCCCGGTACCATTCACCACCACACAATCGCCCAGCCCGCCACATGTCTCAGAGCGACATATATCAAATATGTCAATGCCAATGGTGTACCTGTCTGCAAATCAAAAAGGATAGGATAGGCTGATTATGCAACAGACATACAAACGATCAATGCCAATGGTGTACGTGTCTGCAAATCAAAAGGATAGTATAGGCTGATTATGCAACAGACATACAAACGATCAATGCCGATGGTGTACGTGTCTGCAAATCAAAAGGATAGGATAGGCTGATTATGCAACAGACATACAAACAATCACCTTATATGAAAACAAAATGTAAACTTATACGTAGTAGAGTGGTGTAATAATAATTTCCAGTTATAGTAGAATAATAATTATCTTTGGGAGACTTGAGTGTATTATAGTGGGGGTAATGAAATACTATCTTCTGTAAAGACTAATGCAAGCAAGGATGCATTGTATTTATTAGGCTTCAGTTAATCCTCAAAGTATTGAATTATTTACTTGCGGATCTAAAAGTCGAAACTCCACTCCTTCGTAATTCCACAAGGAAAATTTTGAAATTGTATAAATGATCGGTGCAGATAACAGCCACTCCGCTGTAAATACAACATTTGTATTCTGAATATCAGTCACTCACCTCTGCAACTTCTCCCATCCTCTGTGAGGGTGTACGATGAATTACAACTGCAACGGAATGATCCTTCTGTGTTCAGACAGTTCTGTTGGCAACTTCCTGGAGTTGCACATTCATCAATATCTGCAAGAGATTGATCATAAACAAATATGAAACTGGGAAGTTTCTCTGCATATGTCAATATTAGAGTCATTTATTGTAATTTGATCATGAGGATGCAGTGGAGACTAAAAGGAAGCCGTACAGTCATAAATGGTAGAAGAACACCAACTACCCAGATCCCTTCACCGTATACAATTTCAAACACACATCAACAGACTTTGTTCTATTGACTGTACAAGTTTGAAGATGGAAGAGGTCTCATTTTGCTGTTTGATATATCGTTAGTGTCAACGATACACCTATCACAATCGTCTCTGTGTGCTGTTTGATATATTGTTAGTGTCAACGATACACCTATCACAATCGTCTGTGTGTGCTGTTTGATATATCGTTAGTGTCAACGATACACCAATCAATTCTTTCTGTGTGCTGTTTGATATATTGTTAGTGTCAACGATACACATATCACAATCGTCTCTGTGTGCTGTTTGATATATTGTTAGTGTCAACGATACACATATCACAATCGTCTCTGTGTGCTGTTTCATATATTGTTAGTGTCAACAATACACATATTACAATTGTCTCTGTGTGCTGTTTGATATATCGTTAGTGTCAACGATACACACATCACAATCATCTCTGTGTGCTGTTTGATATATTGTTATTGTCAACGATACACATATCACAATCGTCTCTGTGTGCTGTTTGATATATTGTTAAAGTCAACGATACACCTATCACAATCTTCTCTGCGTGCTGTTTGATATATTGTTAGTGTCAAAGATACACCTATCACAATCGTCTCTGTGTGCTGTTTGATATATCGTTAGTGTCAACAATACACATATCACAATCGTCTCTGTGTGCTGTTTGATATATCATTAGTGTCAACGATACACATATCACAATCGTCTCTGTAAGCTGTTTGATATATCATTAGTGTCAACGATACACATATCACAATTGTCACTGTGTGCTGTTTGATATATTGTTAGTGTCAACGATACACATATCACAATTGTCTCTGTGTTCTGCAAGTCAGTAACACTTTTGAAAAGTAGAAAACGAAGAAAGAAAAACAAGAAAAACACATACCAACACAACTTTGGAAGTCATTAGACAGTTCATAGCCATGTCTACACGTGCATATAGCAGTATCCATGCTATTGGTGCAAACGTGCTGGCAACCTCCATTACGCAACGCACAAGGATTGTACCCTATAAATAAAGAGTGGAAATGCATCATACTTTAAACAGGTCACTGAGGATATATATTTCAGACACTTCACACAAAAAACACATTACAATTGACCAAATTACTAGTAAAGTATGATTGTCATCAAAGATATTACTTGTTATGGTATGATTGCAACTTGATGACTGTATGATCTGGCAATATTCATAGAAATGAGAGACACAATAATAATCATGGAAAATGAGTTGCAATCTGATTATATATACACGATATTAAGGCACGCCTGTATTACAAAGGAAAATACTCAGGGGGCTGCAGCATCGTGCAGCCGGGCTGCATAGGACAAACTGTTTTGTGCTGTGCAGTTTCACACAATAGGTCACTGCTGGTCAGCTGAGATATTTTCTATCATTTTTTTTATTGAACCATTTTTTCGATTTTACAGCTGCTGCAGGGGATTTCACAGCTGTAACAGCTTTACTTTTTGACATGATGTCTTATAAGGAAATATTCCAAAGACAACCCAAAAAGTCAACATTAAATGAAAAGTATTTCTTTTAACAAAATACATGCTATTATGACATCAGACCACAGACCATTCTTTTTGCCTGTACTAAGAAGTACGCTTTACTTAACAATAAATGGTCTTCTCCAAAGAAATATCTAGAAGTTAAGAACAAGATACTAAGACTGTTTTTTTTTTTTTTACAAATAGCTACCATAAAATTTATTACAAGATGGATTCCTGTTATGTGTCAGTTTGCTTGGCTGTTTTCACAGAAAATCCCCTGAGAATTTGTTTCTATCCTTTTGAAGTTAGGGTAAGATCTGTGACATAATTGTCACCCTTGACAGTTGGTTAATCAATTTGGTAACAAGTCAATATTCAGGAATGACAGCAGGTGATGACACTTTAGGTTAAAATAGGTCACCTTAATACCATAGTCAGACTACACTAAGAGGCCTCTCTGCAAACCTATACCATTTCTTCATTTCCTCCTACAGGGTTGGATTTCTACATAACTTGGCAACTGATTTGGAATGTGGCCATAAACTTGATAGAAGAAACTGGCTAAATAAGTGTTATTAACTTATGGTCAGCGAACAATGAGCCCTTGTTGCCAAGACAAAGATGCATCTATAAAAGCATTAATCCTTCTCACATGACCACAATTGACAGGGATAAACGTATGAAAATCACTTATAAGATGGGACACATGACACGTAAATGGAAATTTAAGGTCTAAATATAGTTCTAAATCAGAAAAGATCAGAGATTTCCAGCTCTTTGTGTATCACTCCCTTGTGGGCATAGAATATTTCATTCACTGGTAAGGATTTTTAACAGTATTGCATTTTTATTTCAAAATGTTTTAATATCCAGCAAGAACAGTCTTCCTCTGGTAAATATTGACACATAGATGTATGAATGCAAGGACCAATTTTAAGCTAGCAAATCAGCCCTGCCACCATACAACCATCCCTTTAACCTGACATTTTTTTTCATGAATGAGAGTTAATGACATTGTTTATACCCTAAGAAATAATTTCACAACCTAATTCCAAAGCAAAGGTTATCTAGTATTTAAATCACAGAGAAATTTTTCAAGAGTTTTTCACAAGGTTTTTCAGACTTTTCCATCCCTTGACCTCAAACGACCTTTGAGTAACACAGAAAACCATGGAATTCTGCACCTACACACTACACTCTTCATCCAAGCTTTCCTTTTCTGAACTGAACACTCATACGACAAATCTTGCAGTGTGATAAGCTATGATGTTAATTTGGAAAAGTTACTGCACACACAACTTGTGTACATTGTACTTGTCTCAGCCACTGTTACTCCACAATGAACACTCATTGAGAGAAACAGTCTTTTTAGGTAAAACCAAGGAACAGAGACAACACTGACCAAGGGGAGGGGGAGGGGGAGGGGTATTGAGGACAGGGGCATTAATATGGCAAGACTAGCAAATTAGAAACCACTTACTTCCGCAAGTTTTACCATCATCATTCAGTCTGAATCCAGTGTAGCACTGACAGGCATATCTGCCTTGAGAATATGAAACACACTGGTGATGACATCCACCATTATTTACTTCACATCCATCTTCAGCTGTCAAACATAAAAACAATAACAGTAATTAATCATGTTGGTATTAGAAGACAATGGCAGTGAAACATCAACCTGCATGGGACTGTTCTGAAAATGACTGTCTAATTTAACTATGACATGCTGTTTTAGGTGTTATAAGACTGCTCAAAGTGCTATGTCATCATTTGATAACTACACCACACTGGATCATTTTTTCCCCCATACTGATGGGAAAAGTATGAATTAACCAGTATACACTTCCAATTAGACAGATAACAGAACTTTAAAGACTTCAATGCCCGAGTTCTTTCTGCCATGGGTTTATCACACTTTCAAGAACTTCCTTGAAACTGCAAACATGAACAATTAGCTTCATCGGATCAAACTGTTTGTGATTATCCAAGAACATAAAGCAAATTTAGCCAGTAAATAAGCAAAAGACAACTTCACCTTCTATGAAACGAATCACTTTGATAACATAATAACAGATCAGTCACTTACGAATACAAGTCCTGTCATCGATGTGTAATTTTTCTCCTGTTGGACATGCACAGGAGTATCCTCCATGGATATTGTCACATATTCTTTGACATCCACCATTATTAATACGGCATTCATCAATATCTGTGAGGAAACATCAAAGAACATACATTTCATAAGACAGTGTTCTGTCTGGGTTGTGAAATCAGCTTAATAGCTGGCTGCAACAATGCATCTAAGCCAACCTTAATTAGGGAATGTGCTAACCATTAATATACTGTAGCATTGCTATACACTGTCCTAACCACTACCCACTACCCTTGCTCCCACAAAAGTAACATCAATTATCCAATACCTTTGCTCCCTCAGAAGTGAACTGAATTATCCATTACCCTTGCTCTCACAAAAAAGAAACGGTCTATAACCACTACCCTTGCTCTCACAAAAAATAAACTGTCTATAACCACTACCCTTGCTCTCACAAAATTAGAGAAACTGTCTATAACCACTACCCTTGCTCTCACAAAAGAGAAACTGTCTATAACCACTACCCTTGCTCTCACACAAAGAAACTGTCTATAACCACTACCCTTGCTCTCACAAACAAGAAACTGTCTATAACCACTACCCTTGCTCTCACAAACAAGAAACTGTCTATAACCACTACCCTTGCTCTCACAAAAAATAAACTGTCTTTAACCACTACCCTTGCTCTCACAAAAATAAACTGTCTATAACCACTACCCTTGCTCTCACACAAAGAAACTGTCTATAACCACTACCCTTGCTCTCACAAACAATAAACTGTCTATAACCACTACCCTTGCTCTCACAAACAAGAAACTGTCTATAACCACTACCCTTGCTCTCACAAAAAATAAACTGTCTTTAACCACTACCCTTGCTCTGACAAAAATAAACTGTCTATAACCACTACCCTTGCTCTCACAAAAAAATAAACTGTCTATAACCACTACCCTTGCTCTCACAAAGAGAAACTGTCTATAACCACTACCCTTACTCCTACAAAAATAACATACTTTATCCATTTACCTTTGCTCCCTCCGAAGAAGTTTAATGCTTTACAAAGCTAACATTCCAATCATGTGTAATTAGAAAACAAATGCTCTGGTTCATATTTTGTGCATTCTTTGTTTGCTATATATGTATGTTATCTGTTTTAAAGACTCAAAGGTCTTGTTGATTGCTAGCAGTTGATAAAACATAACAACCAAATCCATTTTTAAGTTGTGATATAGAGTGAAGGTAGACTTATGTTATTGAACCATGTTTCATCACCGAATCCTATGAGAAAAAATTACGGTCACAAGGGCTTTGATCTACACAGGATGTGGGTGACCCTAGTTTAACACTTGTGTTTATCTACTGAGTGAGTGAGTAGGCTCCCACCAGTTCATTGATCAGACACTCGCTCTTACCTAAACACGTAACACCGTCAGCTGAGAGTTCAAATCCCTCTTCGCATTTACAGTAGAAGCTGCCGATGGTGTTACAGCATCTTCCTTGGCATCCACCATTGCTGAATAAACATTCATTGGTATCTGAAAAATATCAAAGAAAGAAACCATCCATGACAGCAGACCCAGAGGGTTAATATACAATTTAGTTATTGTGTGTGTATATGCTAAGCTTTGATTATTATTCTACATTGTCGCCCTCTATTTCTGTTAGCTGTATTCAGGTTTACCCATGTGATAGTGTGATTGTTACCATATAAAGAGGAACATCACAAATGTATGAAGATAATAATCTAGTTAGCTATTTGGAATATGTCCCAATGAAACTAAAAATAACACTATTAAATGGCTGAATGAACCTTTTGTTTGGCTGGAAAAAAGAAATAAAGAAAGAATCTACACTATAGCTAAGCCCTCATTTAATTATAACTTTTAGTATTTGTCCTATAACAGTGAAGATTGATTGACATAAGTTAATATTTATCACATCATTCAAATAAGTAAACCAAAAATGAACCTCAAGCTCAATATACAGAAATTTAATAAAAACTTCCATCTTATTGGAGATGACAAATATTACTAGTTGAAAGAACTTGGGTGCTGCACTGTTTTGATTCCCAGTTTCAAATGCCAAGGCAATTAATTTTGCAAATATTAAATCTTACAAAAGTCTTTCATTTGACTTCAGAGTTCACTTTTTGTAAGAATAATTATGACATCATCAGCCAGATGAAAATAACAGAATGACAACATACTGCAATTAATGCACCATTCCAGAATGTGTGTGTTACTGAATTACAGCATGTGTTTATGATAATAGTGTTACATGTATGAGGCCATCCCAGTTTCCTGGCTTAAAGGCATTGAAGACTCGCCCCAAACCGCCTGCCGCTCTGAATAAGCTAACTTTCCTTTGCTTGCAAGTGAAGTTTTCTTCTTGTCACTACAAAATGCAGACAGTAATGAAACATGATACCTTGTTATCTTTTATGTAGACCTGAGATGTCCATCTCTGCTATGTACACTGTGTTGTGGGTATTGACTGTAGCTGTATGTATTGACTGTACACTAGTGTCTAATTACCGACAGTAGCAAGCTGTGTGTGTAATTTCTGGGTTGGATGGTGGTGTCTAACACTTCTGTTACACCTCATTCGAAACTAGGTCAGATTACCAGCATGAGACCATTTCTTTGTGCGCGAGTCTTCACACCCTTTAAATGAACCATCACTCTTTGGATTCTCCGCTAGGCTCTTTTACAGGGTCTTAACACAACTTTTCTTTTGTCTAATTTGTAATTACTTTCTCAGTCATAGGAAGACTACTAATTCCCACCGAATCTCAATAATACAGCTTGCTTTTTATAAAAGCAAAATGTGGAATTAAGTTTGTCCCTTTACAACCTGTCTAATCCACAGACTGTATTGTGGGAAATATATGTTATACTTCAGTCACATTTCCTCTTGTGGGGGTCTATTGTGGCTTTTTATTTAAAATAAATACTATTCTCAGTTCCTCAGTTTTCCAAACATTAGCCAAAGGATGTTATCTTTCACAACATTTTCAATTTAGACCAAACCCTGTAAAGAGCTCATGATCTCTACATTGACACCTGTTTGAATTATTTGACTTTCACATTACATTCAATTCAATATCAACCTTGTACTACTATGAAAAAGAAATATCCACTTATTCAGACAACATTTATTCTCCTCTTTAACTGAAATTGGACTTTTCTAAGAGTTTCACTGTCTACAGTGTGAACAGTCGGGGAAATTGATGAACCTTGACCTATCCCCCTAGCTGCTCCATGGTCTATGTTACTGCATTCAAACTGTTAGCTTCCTGTTTGGATTTGAGATTGAAGGTACTTAGATACTCAACAACTGCATAAACACACCAGTGGCTGCACCCCTGCCACTTCTCCAACAGCTAGCCATCAACTGGATCCAGCCACTTCTGATCGAAGAGGACAAGCTGTTTGGATTAGAATTGCTTCGCCACACCGATCACCCAAAGGGGTCCCCCTATGATGTGTATATTAGCTTTACACAAGCAAACAAATTAAGCATGACTGCTAGGTAGTCAACCAAAGCCATCTCATTCGCACACACTGGTAGATGTTTATTCAGCTAAATTCAATTTCTCCGAACACTCCAGCGGTTGCCATGCTGTATGAAAGTTATCGGCACTCTTTTATTATTCTTGTAACATCTTCACCTAAAACAATTCAACAGACGATATTCCCGGCAATCTACAGAAAACTTTCACTGCAAATTTCAACAGAGTAAAAAAATATTTTCCTTTTGAAGTTGTTTGATTTGCCAGGTGATACTAACTGAAATTGCAGCTGCTTTTCCTCTTAAAATGGAAAGTCTGATAAACAGACCAAATGGGAATGAACTATCGACAGGTAATAACAACAAACATCACCAAGGGCTGCGAGGCAATAATTATTATAAAACCTAGTAACATCATCGGGATTAAATGCTCTAATTTGTCATATTATTTAGTAATTTTATCCTCTCCAGTCCCTCACAATTAGGATCATATCTTGCCTGCAGATCTGGATAAAAGCCATACCTTGCACCAACTGTGAACTCCCCCAAACCATGGACGTAATATATTTCCATAACTCCCCCAAACCATGGACGTAATACATTTCTATAACTCCCCCAAACCATGGACGTAATACATTTCCATGCCTTAAAATCATTTGCAACAGCATCAGGGTACTACATTTGAACAAATGTCCTGCAACCCTGGTGCTAGTTTTTTTTTTTTTGGTATTTATACCACACATTATTTGACATACAAGAGTAAGTTTGAAGTAACACATAATACTTCCTGAGTCAGCTATTGGTAAGGATGGAGCACAACACTGGAGGTATGAACCTGTCCAGTTACAATTCTGAAGGGTCTTTCCTACAGGACTATAAACATCTCTGGTGTCTGTAGAAATGTCAGTAAAGTCATGCCTCTCTGATGAGAAGGAATTTTGCTTGAGGGAGAGGTAAGACTTGTTTGGCTGGTTACAAATTGATGAAGGAGCAAAGTGTGCCTGCTATCCAACTGTGAGATATTGATACAATAACTTCTACACGATCAATCTTCTTATCACCACTCAACCCCCTTCAGCAAATTCAAGTCACTACTTCAACCAGGGAGTTCCATAACAACTCCCTGCTTCAACCAGGGAGCCTTCAAAAACAACACATCTACACATCAGATGTTTAGGCTTTAAAGATCACCAGTTTATTGGCCTCAAATTTTTTGAGCAACCTAAAAAAAAATTCTTTGGGTTTTCAAAAGTTCTTTACTGGTGGTGTTGCATGTTACTTCCAGACATCAAGGGGTGCTAAGATCAGACAATTAAATGTTTTAACAAGGAACAATATTTGAGTGTGGTAGTAACAAAAAAGAATGCAGGAATTAGAGCGTGAGTGACCATTATTGAACTTTTCTAGCATATTTAGGGCTAATACTGGTGACCTTTAAGGAGAATTGAATCTGTACACATCAACATATGATCATTTCTTGGAGGTAGCTGTTCGGCTTAATAATTTGGGTACATTTTGTATATATTTGCCTGAAACTAAAATCGTCCTATGTAACGTTACCATTATAAAAAAAAAGTTGATAGGACTATTTTCCTCGAAGCCATTTTGTGAAAACTACTGTTCTTCTGTTGGAAAGCAATACTTCACACACTGTCCTAGCTAGGCTAAAGGACTACTGCCTTAGCATGAGGCTCTTGAACCAGCTCCCAACTTCAACCACTTCAGTGTTCTCAGCAAAAGTAAAATTACTTTCAAAGTTTCAACTGACTTGTAAAACAATTTCCCCCGAAATGTTTTGGGAATAAACTTTGGGGATATTGTTGAGAACGTTGAAAAAGGCAAATTAACACAGAAAAAAACTAAAAAAAGACATGTTACCGTAGTTGATGTCAAGTATTCCCTTAACTGCACTCCAAATCAGCTAATTGTAGCTATAAATGCTAAGTTAGAAGTTGATTTATTTGCCCTTTGCCTTCTAACGCTGACTACCGAACATAATTAATTGGTAATTAGTGATTGAATGATCTCCAAGGACATGATGCAAACTTAGACGCGTTACCATGGTGATAAAAGACACTTTCATTTCACCTTAATTAATGACTTCCACTGATAGCTACGAAAAACTAATTAATTGATTATCATCCAAGATATAATGATGAGAAAATTGATTTTCTTCTTTTCCTGTTGACTATTCCCATTTGTATCTTGAAGCATCAAACTCCCTCTTAGAGTCCATGAAAGTTTTACCAGTTTCAGTCAAATGTTTAAACAGTGGATGGTCTTACAGGTATTAGGTAAAATGTGCAATTGGTACATCCCAGCAGCAAGCAACTCAAAATGTGATATTCTTGCTCTATGTCTAGGGGTCAGAGTTAACTTCCTCATAATTTAAGCTGGAAAACATCAGCATACTTTGGTATCATTTGACTTTTCTTCATATAATGTAGTCTGACCCTCAGACTATGGTTATATTACCCTCCTCCCTCACTAAGCAACGTTCTCACAACCGTTACTGACAGGCAAACCTTGCATGCAGAGTCACTGACCTCCAACCCTAAAATATCAGTAACAAATGTTTCCTCAATTAAATGAATAAGAGCATTCTTCATGTGGACATCTCTGCTGGACAATCCGTCCCTAAAAGAATAGGATGTCTGCCACAGCCTGTCCTTCCCATTAAATTTCCTCACGATCTGTCCTCCTAATTTCCTGACAATTATCCGTGACGGGTATTAATGTCATGCAGGCAAATTGAAACCATAGTCACAGTGCACTGGGGCCAAAAGTCGGAAGACATTATGATGATGAAACAGTGACCTAGTTTCTGCTACAGAATATTCCCATTTTTAGAATAAACAAAAAATATTCAATGTCAAACTGAACTTGGAAGCAACAGGCTGAATTCCATAACTAAAATCAATTCACCAATGGTTGCCACTTCCCAATAGATTAATCCAATTGACTAATGAAACAAATAGTTCCCCAGAAAGGTGCAATATTAAGTGGTCACTTGATAATGAAAAAAAAACAGATCTGCCCTGATTCTAGCATGCAAAGAAGATATGTTTATATTTGTATAGGCCCAAGTTAAATTTACAGTTTTCATCATTTGACATAAAATGTATAGAAGAAATTTAAATGAATATTTATATTTATCTGTAAGACATTTTGCCTGATTTTATTTTGTAACAGGTGAAATGGTAAGCCAAGTGATTTAAGAGCCTGAACTTTTTGAGTATTAATTACACATATATTTAAATATAACATTATCAACAAGTTTTCAGCATCTGTTCACATGATGGATGTACAAACATACCACACTCTGGCTTCATTTCAGATATCTATACAATCTTTGTAGGTCAAACCTATAAATGTAATCATAAACATTGAAATGTTACCAATAAAAAAGAGAAGATATTCCATCTTAGGGGTATAATTAACTTGCAATCAAAATAACTCTTTGACATCTATTACGATGGCTTCAGGAGCTACCAACTGGTATAATTCTAGTAAGTAGTGGATATGCTAGCCTCTTGGCAAATTAGGAAGTACTTAAATACACTTATACACTATAAAGCTCCTAGGCAAATCAGTAAGCAATGAAAGTCTTTGATTACAAGTCACTCTAAGAGTGAAATGTGAGCTGATTAATACCAAGAAAAAATATATCACTTTACAGAAGGAAAGAACCCCCCCCCCCCCATGTAGGATGTAGATCAGGTGCTGCTAGACAACTGCGGCTGGATCACCTTAAACTAAAGCATGTTACTAAATATATGATGATAA
>JAIPMN010000844.1:0-25593 GCA_020650975.1 Apostichopus californicus | reverse complement strand
AAAGAACCCCCCCCCCCCCCCATGTAGGATGTAGATCAGGTGCTGCTAGACAACTGCGGCTGGATCACCTTAAACTAAAGCATGTTACTAAATATATGATGATAAGAACTCACAGAAAGAAGTATCACATACAGTTGCCTGAAGGATTTATTTAACACTTGAAGACAATGTGTCCAGGGTAGAAAGTCACTTGTGAGTAAAAAGTAAAAACAACCGGGGCTGAACATGCCATAAAACTCTCAATTATAATCCCAAAAGTATTTAATAACTAATCTGTATCTAAAGACAAGATCCAAAGGGCAATGGACCTGCTAACCACAACTTCTGCAGTCAGGGATTGTTCATCAGGTACTCACATTTCCGTCGTCAACTTTGAATAATGTTTTTAATAGTTTATTCAAACAGGTAAGAAAATATACTGTTGTGTGCAGATAGTTATCTCTCGCTCTCCTCTGGGAGCTGAAAGTCAGACCACAGATCTATCTATGACATGATACCGATATATAACACATGTCCCAGTCTCTGTCATACCTTTTACTTTCCTTACAGTTTTTACTTTCCTGAAGGCAAAGTTATCTTAAGGTCAGGAAGAAAGTAGGTGGCCATCCCTAAAGTTATTTCATCTAGTACTGCAATAACATCATAGAATTGAAGCAACCATGTCTCCTAGTCAGTCGATCAACTTATTAGTCTATCTGATTTTATATGTGTTCTTAAATCATCCAATGGACTGTGACTGTTAACAATGATTCAAGTACTAAACTCTCATTCACCAAATCAACATATTGGGATGTGATCTGAGAAGAAGAAAAAATTTAATCCTTTGAATTCTGAGTTTTGGTTTGACCTCAGATGACCTTACATACTTCTTTCTAAACCATGTGAACTCTCTGAAAATCTACCATGATAGGTATGCTTTGAAAGAACCATAAACATGTGACCTTTAATTCTCGACTTAACTTTGCCTGCATCTCTTTATAGTCAATCAACCAACTTTCAAGAAAAAGAAGTGTAGCCACCTCCAAATTTTGCTGATCATCAGCTATATCTATTTTGTAATTATTCAAGTTACCTACAATGACTTTTGACCCCTAACCATGTAAAGTGTGTCAGTGCACCCCTGCAGCTAATTGCAGTCATCAACCTCAAATGACCTCACACCTACTTCAAACATTTTAATTGAATGTCTTTCAACTACACACTAAGTCTATGACACACAGACAGAAAGCCATGACCATATGCCCTCTCCCATCAGACATTCTACTTATAATAGATGTTTCCTGATGCAAGAGATCACATTCAATACTTCTCAACAGATTGGCCTCCAATCTAGAAAATATCCTAGCTAAATACTCTGTAAAGCTGCCACCACATATACTACAATGCCAAGGTGTCTGTCACACCTCTTAACAATACTATAAACCACCTTGTAATTAACCATGGATATTAAAAGATGAATTACCATATTGACATCTAGGTCCCTGGAAGCCAGGTGGACATCTGCACATTTGTGAGTAGCCCCCATTACAAGATCCCCCATTAAAACAGACTCCAACACTGCAAGTTGCTGAAAGACAAACAGAAAATGAAATTATAAATATGTGTTCATATTAATATTAATGCTAATGTTTATAGTTGGTACACTGGCATATATAGTGCTCTTTGAAAAACACCAGAAGCTGATCAATTACAAACCAGGGAGCTGCTATATTAACTACATCCAGTATGATGTACAGTAAATGACTTGCATTGACTTAATTTCCTCTTTTAAGTCCTAACTTAAATCAAATAAAAAATCCAATGACAAGAGAGCAGGGGTTAGATAGATCACGGAAAGTAAGAAAGGCTCTTGCACTAGGAATAAAATGGCATAAAACAATTTAAAAAAAAAATAAATAATTTTTTTTTAAAAAGACAACTACAGCAACATAATATCCATTTCAAATACTTTCAATTTACAGAGAAAGCATGTATTTGTTGCTAAGACAGAGATGAAATGTCGATTTAAGAAGAGATTTGTCTTTTATTTACTCAGGCAATCCGGGACCAATGGGTCACAATAACCCAATGTTTGGGTTGCAAAGGATTTCGAGGGAGGGGCAGGGATGATCGCTAGGTCGTGGCCGATGAATATTCACGTCCACTGATTTAGCATAGGCTCTGATATAACACAAAATCAAGTTGCTATTTTTTCACTATTTACAATGTTGCTTATTATCGATATTTTAATAGTCATCAACAAATTTGATATCCCAACCATGCTTTAAACTAGTTCTGAGTACAGCCTATTCTTTGCAAAGTCTTAACTAAAATCAAAACTAATGTATAAAATGATGGAAGGTCAGTAAAAATGACTCCATAGTTTTTCCCCTAAAGTTGGGAAGCCTAAAATATTGGGTGATAAAAGTTAACTTCACTTGGTGTGCTGAATATCGTTTCTATTTTAACTACTTTTTAGAAACATCCCCGAACTTTACCCCTCCTCCCTGCAGAGAAAGTACTAAGGGAGAAAGAATGATCCTGTTTAAAAACTAGTCATTTAGGAGAGCATCTGAAAAGGGAGAGATTGTTGCCACTCACAGATGAAGCTTTCAATCACCCAAACCCTTTTGTTTATCTAGTGGATTAGATTTCTATTAAAATGAAGACAATGCAAATACTAACAGTGAGGCTTAAAGTCTTTGTCATCTCGGCCTCTTCTGGACCATTGAGATGGTCTATCAACTGTTTGCTGAAAACATACTTGTCAGACTTTACTACCCATGACAGCAACCAAAAGATCAGATCAACTACCATGGAGAGATTACGTATATTACATAAAGAGGATCCTTGACCCGTATACACAATCAACATGGCCGATGATTTCTGGGATAAAGCTTTAACTACAGTACATCAATCTTGAATTGTTCAATGGGGCATATTTCTGATAGTCTTTAACCCTTAATTACTTTTAGCATGGCACATTTTAGCATGGCACAATGAAGTGACTTTTCAAGGCGCAGTCTTGAATTTATGGAAGAAAATGAGAGAATGACTGGACAATAAATAGTGCTGTTAAATTGTTAACTAATATCAAGTTTCTTCATAATACTTCTTGGTAGCTAGGGCTTAACTAGAGTCTACAATTTACAAGGCATAATACCAATTAAGCTGCTCTAAAATGACTACCACAATTTATGATAGATAGAAAGAAACCAATTTTGGTCTTTTACTACTCATTAATATATAATATATTTATATAGGATATCTGATGAGTGAATATTTTAACCTTTTCTCTGATCTGACCATTATATGGCCTGATAGGTATTAACCAGTACCTGGCTAGAATAATATCACAAATGTGACCTGAAGAATGTAACACAATATTAATAGGATTCTGTAGGGATCTGACAATTGTTAACACTACGCTAGAAGGAATTAGGCAAATGTGAATTGTAGATTTTATGACGATCCGAAAAGATAACAAAGTGCCAGGAATTTAGTAACACTGATTGACATTTTGTATGGTAGAATGAGAAGGAGGATCATTGACTGGTCATAGTGAGGTAATACAGGGCTAAAAGGTGACCAGTTCACTCTAGGCATGGTAGATTGAGAGTGCTTAAGTTGTGAGGAGACAGGTAAGCATGGAAACAAAGTATATATATGAAACAATAGAATAGTGGAGGTCGTACAAATGTGATATGCCGATTGTACACAGGGTCCTGATAACAACTGTTAAATACGTGCTAGGCTAATTCCACTTAAAGTACAGTTTTTCCAGTTTCCAACTTGATGCTAAGAACTATACACAGATACTTAAATACCTTTATATATTCAAATACAAGCTCCATGACTACAGTAAATCCAATCTAAAGATAGCTTACATTCCAGATTGTGTCCTACATACACATGTGTTTCCTATCATGTTTGGAAACAACACTCAACAATACTTCATGATCTAGTAATTTATGTTCTTTTGCAATACTTAACATTGTGCTCGGAATAACAACCTAAATATTGATATAAATATGGGACTGTTTGCCCCGCTAACTGTGCTGCCGGTAAGAAAGAATGTCTTAAAATACAGGAAATCAATCTTCACAGTTGTTGACACTGATTATGATCTTCCTTTCTGGGATATTTAAAGGTATAAATTGATCTCTGAAATAAATTTATCATCCCCTCAAGTGCTGCATACCATCACCTACTCAAAAACGGCCATGTTCGATATTTCACAAAGACGCTGATTGTTCACGGAAAAAAACAGGATATGGGTAGCGGAGCAGCGAGTATTTTGTTAAATTTTATCTCAAGAGGTGTGATAATAGCTGTTAAACTGTTAATTAAGTCTATAATCTCTAGATAAGAATTCCATTCAACTCTTTCCTTTGCAATGGGACTGATAGATACTATGAATATTGTTTAACAAGTGTCTCTTCTCAAAATAAAATAAAACTGTTAGCAAACTGCTTATCCACTGAAAAGCCTGTGCAGGAGAATGTGTAAAAGTAAGTTGGCTTGACGTTTCGATCCTAGCAGGATCTTCTTCAAAGGCTAAATGACAAGTAACAGTACAGAAGTCTGTATTCTGTGCGTGTTTTTGTCCCTTCTGTTACTGTTACTTGTCATTTAGCCTTTGAAGAAGATCCTGCTAGGATCGAAACGTCAGGCCAACTTACTTTTTTACACACAAGTGTCTCTTCTAATAGAAGAGACACTGCATTGGTATATTGTGTGTCATTCAGCAAAATGTTTATTCATATCATATCAATTCCATCTTACATGATGAACAGAGCACAGGTCCCATCCAATGGTTACTTGCCCATATTACGAGGAATTTGAAACCATCAATGTAGTAACATCCGATACCTGGAGACAACTCATTACTGCCACACAGTGCAGTCATGAATCATCATTTGTATCATGTTTTACCTCACCTTAATAGTTTACAATAGTAGGCTGAAACAATCATAATAATATATTGACCTTTGTAGAGGATGCTGAATAGTACTATAGATTTATTAACCAACATATTCCCTTCTCTTCAGGGTAAAAAAAACAGTGCAGTTGCCAAACCTGTAGAGCTAAGAATCATTTCAGTTCTATTAGGTATTTTTACTATTTTAACAAGTGAAGGTTAAAGAAGCAGTGATTGTTTGAATTAATTAATTATTTAACAGCTCTACTCAACCACACAGCTTATCATATTGCATTTAAAAGCACCTTGAAAATATTCAATTAAATTGTACTTGTACTCTTCTAAGTTGACTACTTCTAATAAAGAAATACATTTTTAAAGCCCTGAATCAACAAACAGATCAGCCATAGATACCAAATATTGGTACAACATGCTGTGTTTATAATGCATGAATAATGGGTTAATATCTTCACCAGCATCTTTTCAGTGTTTTTCAATAATCTCTCCATAATTTTACCTGCTGCCTCTCACCAGCAGCAGTTCTCTCGCACCCACTTGACGAGTTTCATTTCACATTTAGGCAGCGCCGTATTTAGATGAATACAGAGTCGACTATAGGGGGTGCACCCTGAGGTGACAGGTCACCTGCTACTTTAAGTTAAGTACCCAACTGGAGGAAACATACACAAATATGTCAAAGGATGCCTATGATGGTTGACAAGAAACATTGCAACATCAACGATTTATTTTAAGCAGTTAAGGTTTGCTCTCCTGCCCCATATGGAAAGTGAAAAGGGAAATCTTATTTCGGTGTCTAAACTAAGTTTGTTGTTGTCTAACCTAGGTTTCCCTCATATTCTTACAGTGAAGCTGATTGATAATCCCTCATATTCTTACAGTGAAGCTGATGGATAATCCCTCATATTCTTACAGTGAAGCTGATGGATAATCCCTCATATTCTTACAGTGAAGCTGATGGATAATCCCTCATATTCTTACAGTGAAGCTGATTGATAATCCTTCATATTCTTAAAGTGAAGCTGATGGATAATCCCTCATATTCTTAGTGAAGCTGACTGATAATCCCTCATATTCTTTGTACAGTGAAGCTGATTGATAATCCCTGATAATCTTACAGTGAAGCAGATTGATAATCCCTCATATTCTTACAGTGAATCTGATTGATAATCCCTCATAGTCTTACAGTGAAGCTGATTGATAATCCCTCATATTCTTACAGTGAAGATGATTGATAATCCCTCATAGTCTTACAGTGAAGCTGATTGATAATCCCTCATATTCTTACAGTGAAGATGATGGATAATCCCGCATATTCTAACCGTGAAGTTGATTGATAATCCCTCATAGTCTTACAGTGAAGCTGATTGATAATCCTCATATTCTTACAGTGAAGCTGATTGATGATCCCTTATAGTCTTACTGTGAATTAACTGATGGATAATCCCTTATATTCTTACAGTGAAGCTGATGGATAATCCCTCATATTCTTACAGTGAAGCTGATGGATAATCCATCATAGTCTTACAGTCAAGCTGATGGATAATCCCACATATTCTTACAGTGAAGCTGATGGATAATCCCTCATATTTTTACAGTGAAGCTGATTGATAATCCCTCATATTCTCACAGTCAAGCTGATTGGGATATAAAGTACAGGTGGGGTAGACACTAGACAGTATCAGAAACTAACAAGTTGCATGACAATTGGAATATGCCCACACAACTCCTGATAATAGATACTGGGATTCCATTGTTGATCTAGGGACAAAGGGGTATCAGGGAGCGCCTGAATGGACCAGCAGGAGGGAGCGCTACCTACCAACCACACACACAGATCTAACAATGAGGTCTTTGTGGTTGCTATCACTGCAGCATATCAGTGACAATTTTAGAATTCTGTACCTAAATAGCAAAGATAACATCATGATTGTCAAGATTGATGAATGGGGTCTCTCCTTCCACTTACGAAATTCTGAAATAGTAAAAATCTTAATCTACAGAGAATGAGTTAACTAGCTGGATTGAGGAAAAAAACTTATGCTTCTGAAAGATATCTCTTTACTTCTTTACATTGCAAGGAATAAACAAGTGAACTCAGATGTTTCCTGCGTGGAATTGTAAAAGTGGACGATATGAATAGGACTGTGCTAAAATCTAGATCAGACCGCATTTGTAGACTATTTATGAACAGCTGATCGATGAATGTACAAGATGTTGACATAGGAGGTCGCAGTTATTTTACGGTAAATCATTTGCCCCATAAGGGCAACAGAGAATAAATTTCTTTCTGTTCGACTGCAACAGCTTTCCTCTATTAAACCTACTTAGTCAGAGTGCATATTTAGAATAAGAAACATTGAATCTACTTCGGGAGTTGTTTTCCGAAATTCATCAGCAAACAGGTAATTGGAACTTTAACTAATCACACTCCTTTTTGCAGCAAGAACAACAACCAATACAATAACCACATACTCCCTCTCAGTGCCAATTATATTGCCTTTTCAGTTTTGTTGAGCTTAAAGTAGAAACTGTAAAAGAATATCAAAACAATTTGAGGAAACAGTAAATTGGTGTGACAATAAACCTGTTATCTTTTCCCTTGATAATTTAGAACTGAAGTTCTACTGAACTTTCAACATTGAAAGTTCACCAGCATTTCCACATAAGACTTCCTGTCAGTTCAACATGATAGAGGGCTGAAGGTAATTGTGTATTTTTCCACAAATTTCCTAAACATTTGAAGTCATCAAAAAAAGTTTGAAGGAAAAGCAATGAGTGCAGTCTAGTTTGAATTTCTGAAATTCAGAGATATGTACAGATAAGCCAGCAAACCTAAATGTTTGCTATATGCCCAGAATAGACATTTTGACCTGTAGGCTTAAAGGGAGTGAAGACTCGCGCACAAAGAAATGTCTGATGCCAGTCATCTGAGCTAGTTTCGAATGAGGTGTAACAAAAGTGTTAGACACCACCATCGATCCCAGAAAATACACACACAGCTTGCTACCGTCGGTAATTAAACACTAGTGTACAGTCAGTACATACAGCACAGTGTACATAGCAGCTGATCTCATAAAAGATAACAAGGTATCACGTTTCATTACTGTCTGCATATTGTGGTGACAAGAAGAAAACTTCATTTCCAAGCAAGTGAAAGTTAACTTTTTTCAGAGGGCGGCAGGCACGCGGTTTGGGGCGAGTCTTCAATGCCTTTAATCTGTATTTACAGCTCTGCTGTGTAAGTGACAAACACTCTGTTTCTGCTGCAAAAAGGGAGCTTGTCAAAGCAGCAAATTTACAGTAGCTGCACATTCTGATGTCAAATAGCCCTGTTGTGTACATGATGTTTGTTTTTGTGTTTATTGGCTGTGAATACAATCAGACCCAAATATGGTTCTTTGAAAGGTTATCTGCCTAGAGCTATGCCAATTAGAAGTGTGACCAAATGTTACAAACAATACCTGCTCTCCTCCCATTGTCTATAGTGAGACATGACAAATTTGTTTCAAGCAGGAAGTGCTACTTATGTAAGCTAACAAAATTTAGCACCAAAACACATGTTTGATGATATATATAACTCATAAAATGACAGACTCAAGCATTGCCACATGTTATGTATTCAAATTTCTGAACCGCAAAGTCACCAAGTAGGAAGTTGAATTCTTCAATACAGTCAGTCTGTCATTGAGTTTATTATTAATAGTTAATTCTGTACGCACTTATGTTAGGAAAAAGACGGGCAGAATCTGAGTATGCCCCCTCTTTTTATTCTTTCGTGCCCCTTCTCTGAATTTATTCATTCCATGATATTTTCAATTCTAATGTACAATGTCAAATTTCTGAACCACAAATTTCAGAAATTTCTGTCAAATTTTTGAACCACAAAAGTCACCAAATAGGAAGTTTAAATCTTGAATACAGTCAGTCTGTCATTGAGGTTAATATTAGTAAATTCTGTAAGCACTTATGTAAGGGTAAAGACAGGCATGCCTCTTTTCATATTCTTTCATGACACTTCTCTGAATCTATTCATTCCATAATATTTTTAATTCTAATGTACAATGTCAAATTTATGAACCACAAATTTCTGAAATTTCTGAACCACAAAGTCACCAAGTAGGAAGTTCAAATAAATCTTCAATACAGTCAGTCTGTCCTTGAGTTAAATATTAGTTAATTCTGTAAGCACCATGTAAGGAGAAAGACGGGCAGAATCTGAGCATGCCCTCTTTTCTTATTCTTTCGTGCCTCTTCTCTGATTCTATTCATTTTGTAATATATTTTCAGTTAAGTTTGAAACAAAAGGGAAACTGTTTCTAATGAAGCTCAGAGAGTACATAAAATTCCATACCATATATTATAACACTGCACAGCTGACCAGTACAGATCCCAATACCGGCCGATACAATTTAAAAGCTACAACTTCCGTCTGTCTTTTGTTCTCAATGGCAGCCTTTTCCAACCGAAGAAGCACTTGTCAAAAACAGGAAATTGTTAAGCTGTATGAGTCTAAAACACACAGTGCACCTTGGTGATGAAACTGACAGCGAGTACACAAAACTGTTCCTCTTTGGACGAGAAAAAACATCCGAATTATCTCACATTTTTATCAGATGGAAGTGTAGGATATCCATGTGGAAGTATTTTAGATCAGTCTTGAGTAAGTGATTAGGTCAAGTTAACTAAACAGCGTGCAGAAAGCGCACCGGGCAATGTCGCTGGATTTCTTCCAAAGAATGTCCCACGAAAGATCGCTCTGTTATAAACAAGTAATACGAGCCAGAAAGGAGTACTCTTAAAAAAGTTACTGCTTCATTATAAATCAATTCAACAAATGACTGCAATAGGAAGTGTGGATTAGTAGAGTCACTAAATATGTCACTGGAGTCAAACTTTGAAGTGATCTGAGGTGCATGCTGTTCTTCACGTGCGCCCACGTACTGTTGCACTCTCTTTATTTCACTTGTGCTTTACACATGAGGGGTCACCCACCAGCAGGTAAAATTTCATTAAAGTACAAACATAGTATTAGAATTGTATCACCAACTCCTGTTTTGAGCACAGACATGCACACAGCAAGGCAACTACATGCACTAAAGGACACAGTAAGCATAACAGTTATGTCTTCGTCTGTATGTAATATTGATCATCAATGGGCATATAAATGAAAATCACATAAGCAAAACGAAATTCAGGTAACTAAATATGCTGGGGTTTGTTGTCACCTCCAGAGAACTGTCAAACAAAGTTCACTTTAATATGTACACTGTAAACCATTCGGCTATATAGCATACAACATTCAGAGAATAAGAGTTTGCTGGAAATCTAACATTTTTCAGTCGCACAATAAGTATGCTTTGTCTAATCCATGGATATTTTACCCACAATGCAACTGAGAAAAGACAGGGTATAGTTCACTCATGAAATCTTAACTCTTCAAAAAATGTTAAAGTATACAAGGCAAAAAAACACAGAAGTGTAGCGAAAATAATGCATTTTCAGAATCAGAGCATATATGCCAGATTACATAACAAAACAGAGGCATTTTCAACCGAATCATCCATCCACCATGCTCTTCAAAGTTCACACACACACACACATTTCTCTTTATAAATAATCAACAACATAAATCTGACTAGGAAAAGTTTATCTTTTTATCACAGAATTAGTTACTCAACCAGCTACAGTAACTACTTTGTAACTTGTTATCTTAGACAAGATTCCCAGAAGTTACTCATCCAAACCTCACTGTCATGGAAATCTCTCTAGAGTTTACTTTGAATCCTAACCTTAGACTTCCATTTCCAAGTAATCAGTTATGTAGTGATGTAACATTTGCTTTGAGAAGAGCCCTCTCTGAGAGAAGTTAGTCTTGTTTGCCACCCACAATAGGGTTAATGACCACAGAAGTTTACAAAGGGTGACAAATAACATCATGAAGATAATTTTTGCATGACAGGTCACACAGATCTATGATAGAATGCAGATAGTAATGCTAAAAACAGCCCCCAAACTCCCTTCCCTATAAGAAAAGGATACTTATCAGGCTGTAATAGGCTGTTGAAACGCTTAGAAATCCTAAAGAATGTCTCCTAGGTAATAATCCAATGTAATCCGGGCAGTTTTCGAAAGATTTGAATCCACTACGAAAACGCATGAGTAAACACTTTGGATGGTAGAATGAGAAGGGCATCTACCGGAGTAGCCGGTCGCTTAGGGTGCACAGTGTTAAAAGATTACCAGGGCATACTAGACACGGTAGAATGAGGTGCTAATGTTGTGAGGAGACAGGTTAGCGAGGAACGAAGTAAATCTGATTGGTCCCTCCTCCCGTGCCTCCAAACCTTTCCCCTCCCTCAACCATGGATATATACATCCAGTCATTGTAGGTTTTTTTGCTTAATCCACCTTCTCTGCTGAACCCCTTCAACACCAATCACCCATCAAAACAATTTTTTTTGCTTTTCCAGACAACTTTTAAAGTATGTCAAGATTGCCCAAGTGC
Organism: Apostichopus californicus; assembly: GCA_020650975.1. Taxonomy (NCBI): domain Eukaryota; kingdom Metazoa; phylum Echinodermata; class Holothuroidea; order Aspidochirotida; family Stichopodidae; genus Apostichopus; species Apostichopus californicus. The sequence continues at coordinate 14,167 of JAIPMN010000844.1, read as the reverse complement.
CAACTTTTGTAAATACAAGCTCTGACCATTGTGTCAAGGCACTTTTCAGGGCTACGAGCAATCTTTCTATGTAGCGTATTTCCACTGAGCTATCCTATCATTCTACATGAATGCTTTATTTCTGAACAGGAAACTTGCACCTTCACTCAAACATACTTTACAGATCAGACCCAACATAGCAAACTTTAAATTCTTTTATAAATTGCTTTGAATCTAACATTGTTTGAAAGTGTCTTCATTTCTCTCAGGAAGTAATGCTACTTGACCTGTTTTCCCTTAGCCCAAATGAAATATTTGGAAAGATTATCTCAGGATTAATGAACTTGTACAAATTACTGATAAAAATCTTTGAATGGCTGAGTGGTTTTGTCACTGGCAAAATGGATTAATACGGATGAATTAGCAATTGGCCTACCACAACAAATACTCCAGAAAAAAAGTTGTCAACAGGAACACAACCAGCAACAGCCGTAAAAGTTCAGACCAAAAGAAAGGGAAGGATTGTTTCTCAGGTATTCCACAAGTTTTACATTCTTATCGCCTCCATTCTGGTGCAATGACAAGAATCAGGGAATGGTAGTGCTCAGAGATACCAGTTGCAGAGCCTCCATACAGTCAGAGGGGGCGCCCCCCCCCCCCCCCCCGACGGACTCAAATGGACTGCTGGTGCCCTTTTCAGCTTTTTACCACTTTTTACTTATTCGCGATTATTGACTTTTTCATTGCACTCTCAAACACCTATTGACATTTGTCACATTTTGTTGGTATGATTTTCTGACAAAATGGCGATGACACCTATTTATTCTTCGTTTATCTGCAATTAGCAAGACCCGGAAAGGGTCATTTCCGGCGATCAAGGGAGTATCTTTACTCAAAAAATTTCTGTACGCTCCATGCCAACCTGTGGTTGCGGTCCGCTGAGATAGTGTCGAAAGCGCCCTACAGACCATTCTCGCCCCCTCCCCTGACCAATACCCCTAGCTCTGCCACCGAGAGATATGTGAGTATATCTTTCTCTGCAAAACAATTAATGTTCAAGACATTTATGGAATGAGCTGCAGTATTTACTAATTACTTGTCAACTTCAAATACTTCACCGGACGAACTTGAAGGTTTAACATGCAGCAGGTCCTTAGTACTACTTTATCCTGGATGTAGGTCACGGCATATCAGGCAGTAACAGGACACATGGTATCCTGTCTTGATGACCATACATCTAGGCTAATATTTTTTGCTGTATACATCATTCCCTCAACATGATATAGAAGAAGACTCATAAAATGATATAAATTACAGGATAACACTGCGTCTTTAGTGCAATCTGTTGATTTGTGTAAACTGAAAAATCTGTACATGTTTATGTCTGCTGCAAAAATGATAGAAGCCATTAGCCCTGTTGAACTGATGTAGGCAAACTTCTGAAAGTGGCTCTGATTTCGTCAGACTTTTCAAAGTAGTTGGGATGGAAGAAGTTTTAACCATGCTCTGCATACTTCTACTGATGGAATCATCTGTGGTAACATTACACATGTAGTCCTGTAGCCTACCGATACTTGCAAAGTTTAATAAGTCACTACTTGCAGGTCTTTATACTTCAATAAGAATCAAATCTTTGGTCACCAACATTTGTGATTGATTGCAAGTAATATCTGCATTGAAAGCCTTGTGTTTTACTCAATTTATCCATTTAAAGTAGGAAATTTCTCTCAAAAGGACTTACAGCTTCGGTCTTTGTGAGATGACGTTTATTCTGTGAAAGCCACACAAAGACAAATATTTAAGCGGCAATATATTAGTTATTTCACACCAGGTTAATAGCACTACTGTAGGTCAGTTAACAAACAACAGGGCAACAATAACTCCCAGGCACTGAGTAAAAGGACGTCCACTCCACGGAGCAGAAAAGCGGTCTACAGTATAAATACTGACATTACTAAAAATTACCATATTCATAGCACTTGACCATACATTTAACAGGCCAAAGCCATTGGAGACTGTATTATTGTCAATATTCCTATGGAACAAACAAATCATTTTTTTAGTACATTTCATTATGTTTGGTTCAATTTTCATATAGTACATGAATTTAATTTGGACATCTTGAGTAAAAGCACCCTTAGGCTTAATCCAGCCACTTCCATTGATTAGCATGAGATCCATGTTTTACAGGGGTCATTTTGCTAAAATGTAAATGTGGCGTAGAAATTAAACCTGGTGTGCAAACTTTTCTTTATATGCCTTTCTGCTTTGCTCTTTGCTTTGAATTCTTGTAATTGTTAGCGTCATTGTAAAAGATACATAAGTCTCTTATAAATCAAGCTAGGATATTATAAAAGAGGATTAACTGAAACTGTGTTTTTGAATGGTCTACAAAACATTAAATTTTTTAATTTTGTGCTTAAAATCGTCCTTTAAGATATCATATGAATTAAATTATGACTTACCACACAAGGACTGCTTTACAATTTATCATTCTTTTACAGTTTAATTGTGTCATGTCTGTCTGCAAATTCTCCTTGTGGAATATTTGAGAAGCTATCAAGCGTCAACATAATAAAATGTGGGTCTTATTTAATACAACATTCCACTGTTTGTGTGTAACTCCTTGATGAATCTATTGTCGCTCAGCATTCTACAAAATCTGCAAGAATGTAGAATTATCATCTTGATGAAATTCAGCTGACAGACAATGGAAAAATTTTTCCCAATACGAAAACGTGTAAGACACTTTGGAGTGGTAAAATAAGAAGGAGTTCACTGGAGGTCAGTGAGGGTGCACAGTGTTAAAAGATTACCAGGGCATACTAGACACGGTAGAATGCGGTGCTAAGGTTGTGGGGAGACAGGTAAGCGGGGAGCGAAGTAAATGTAGAATTATCATCTTGATGAAATTCAGCTGACAGACAATGGTTAAAAGAAGACATATTCAGTGTTGAGAAGATTGGGAAATAACAAAAGACAGAACTAATGAGATGACATGTCCAGGAGAGAGTGTAGTCTCATTATACAACACCATGGATCCATACAGACCCACTCAGAGTAAGTTGATTACTCAAATCTCTCACAATACATTAGATCATGACATATTGACTGTCAATGACTGCATTAACTAACACACTGAAATGCCTACAGTACAGATACAAGCAGAGCTTTATAAAGAAAGCTATATGTTAGTATAATCACTGGGATTAAATCATTGTTTGGTGGGATCCTGGTGTCTACTGTGAACACATTCGTAGCCTTTACAGTCAATTGTCTGACCGAGAGCCCAAATCAATTGGACATTTATTAGTCACAGTAAATCGGTGCCCAGATGTAGCAATTTAGATCTACATGTCTCTACTGTTTAACCTCATTGAAAGAGGATAATTGCTGGTAGGATGCAACTGGTTAAAGATGGAAATTATTACAGCCCTAGGACAGATATAATGATTAGAGATTGCACCAGGACAACAACAGCTGAGATCAGCACAACTTGTAAGATTATGATGGTTACCGGTGTATACTGTAGAAGGGTTGCTCTTTAACTCTCTGTTATACAGTATATATACTCCTATACATACTTTTAGCAGACTTTACACATTGGAATCATGGAATGGACAATAGATTCCATAGTTACATTCCTTCATCATCCACACTTAATAAAGAAAGACCTAAACCTGTCAAAAAGTATCAGTTTTGTGAGAAAGATGATCAACTTTCTCCACACCTGATTAAAAGGTTAGCTACATAGATTGGGTTTCTGGGTCGTTACCCGTGACTACCATAGTAATCATAAAATCAGCTAGGAGCTCGGGGAAACTTGAGAAAATGCAAAAGAAACTACTGTACCATCAAACAGTAACTTCTGCCTTATGCCCCAGTTTTCCACTTGACAACATGGTCCCATCGTATGGAGAATGAACTTCTAATACATCACCTGGGTAGTAGATAGCACCTTTAATTACCTCACAACAGGAACTTCTCCTGAAGTGGTTACAGGCATTTTGCCCTACTTTTCACTTCATTTACAGGTTCGTATGTAGTGTAAGCTCACAAGTTCAATTGTACAAATATATCTCTGACATTAATTCTGACTATTTCAAAGATACATACTTGATGGTCACTTCTCAGATCTTCTTTTGACACCCCTCCTCCAGCCTCCCCCCTTCCCCTACTTCTTGCCTTATTATATACCTATTCCATTCACATATCATAACATGCATGGTATGTAGGCCCTACATATATCCAGATTACTCCATCAAGCCATCTGGTTGATCCTTGACATTATAAACGCTCAATTTTTATTTGAACATCTGCATAAAGTAAGACAGTATATATGACATGACACTAGCTCCCTATAATTTGGCATGTAAATACCACCTTATATAATATGCTTTATAGTCTTGTTCTGGTTTGTAACATTGTTGTTTGGGCCTACACTTTCTATCTAGACAAAACTACAACAGGCTGTCATAAAAGGAAAACCCCTGGTTAATACAGACTAATCCTTGCCACCTAAGTGAATGTAATTTGATCAATCTTTGCCCATTACATTAAATTATTCAGCCTAATTCGACTTTAAATGGATTCCTTACTCTGTTCAAACGGAATTAATATCAAGTACAAATATTTGTTCTGCAAGCCATTTGGTGGAGTTAAATTCTGACTGTAATGGAGACCTAAACACACAACAGGGTGCCAGTATACTCATTAAATTGCTGAGCATGATACTTCTACTCATACAAGTTGCCCATAGTGGTAGGTTTTATCCTCAGGGAACTTTACCTTGAAAATTATGTACAGTGCCAACTGTCTGCCCCAACCAGAAATATTATGACCTGCCTCAGGTCAAAAACGAGAAAAGAAAAACATGAGAAATCGCAGGGAAGACAGACCACTACTGATTAAGTATGGAAATAGTAGGAAGACCTAGCTCGCTACTGAACAATAGGGCATTAAACAGACACCAGAACAATGGCACATAAAGGCATATAATCTAAAAAATGTACGCCTACTTAGGTATGCCAAAACATTGCAAAAGGGGGGCTTGGCATTATTCAACCACTTAATGAACAATAACTATTGGAATTCAGCAGAATGACTGACATTCCCAATCATTTTTATTTCTTTTATCAAGGTTATGCAATGACTTGCCCTATATGGAGTACACATTCACAATACACTAGACCCTTCTTCTTCTTCCCATTATATGAATTCACTCTGAAGTTAAAATATTTGTGGTTTGATTCAAAACCTCAAAAAGGCTTGTAACACTAACCGACTGTTCCAATTTTACCGATAATTACCCCGCATGATAATCTTGACAAATATATACCACATGGCCTTGATTTGTGCAACAGGTCATCACAACTTGTAATTACAAAGCTTTTACATCAACCTATACCCTGTTTCACAGCAGGAATATTGAATCTCTGAAATAGGACAAACAGTCTATACCACACAATGAACTGCACCAACAGAATAACCGCCTTCTGTTAACAACTAACTGCCAGATGAATTGCTTAGAACATGAAAAATATCACAACTAGAAACAAAACCTGTGGAGGAAGGAATCGGTGGAGATATAAGGGGGAGGGGTAGAGAATAGAAGGTAAGGGTATCAAAAAGGGAAGTTCATAGGGAAGGGAAGGGATGGAAAAGGGGAGGCATGGGGAAAGATGAGGGGAGGCAAAGAACAATGAAGTGTCTCAATTAATTAACAATATAAAAACAATGCAGTCTTCATACATTACTGAAAGTAGGAACGATGGGTGAGGCAAAGAACAATGAAGTGTCTCAATTAATTAACAATATGAAAAAACAATGCAGTCTTTATACAGTACTGAAAGTACATATTATATTGCAGCAATTAAAATGTTGAAGAAATATTTGTAGCTGTGCATCTACAATATCACACTTGTTTGATTTAAGTTCACTTTGGCTAAAGAATGTGTATGACCCTGAATAGAAAGATTGGAATGCATGAAATCAATGAAACATACTTTGGAAGCGTGAAGTATGACGCTAGCACCACACATTCAAATCAGAGCGGCTGGAATATTCGACTTGCTATTTCTTTAATTCCTATTCCGAATATTTTTAGCAAGTGAGTCCGCAAAGACTGTAAAGTGTTCCCTAAAAGCTGACAAGAAAACCTATCCTGTTATTAACAACAGCAAGGCAGGCTATTATTCTATGGTACAAATAACGAGAGCAGAAGTTAAGGGGGAAAATAGCAAACAATCTTGATAATCCATCTCTCCTTCACCTCTGTTCTCTTATCTTGACAGGAAAGTGTTATTTATTCAACTGGCAATAGATGGATGCGAACAGGCTAACAAGAGGAGAAGAAACACCCAAGGTAAGTAGGCTGGCCTATCCTCCCTAAGTTTATCCTTGAGGACCCTCGGATGATCCCCGGATCTCTGCCGAGCTTTCACACTCAAGGGGACACTAGGAATGTGTTTATTAAACTGATTGTGTTCCGACACCAATTTGACTTCGGCCCCTCAAAAACTTTTATTGACCCACGTTCCAGTCTTTGTAAAAGACAATGCCAGGCCCTTCGTGAGATAAGAATTTTCTCCCCAAAGGGGATGTCTTACACTCCATCTATTGACTCCTTCAGGACTCTCTTCAAATGGTGTCTTAACCAAATCTATAGGTTAACTGTAATGGTAGACACTTTACCCCCGGCTTGCAACAGGATGTTTCTCTATTGACACAAATACACTTTTGACTATAGTGAAAGATGCAGCAGAAGTACTCCACTAACATGGACTTTAACCAATAAGTACTTTTTTTTCAAACCAGGGGCATATCAAAATCTAATTGGGGAGAGCAAGGACCCACTTGGAGGGAGGCATGGTGGGCTAACCTTTCAGGTATTGCAAAAGTACAGTTTATGACATACACAGCACTGAATCACTGTTTCATTATCATTTTCATATGATATTTACTATTTGTAAGAGAAAGAACCTGAGTCATAGTGCTACAAGATACTTGGACATTATTTTGGATTTAATAAATGCCTCAAAGATATGGGGATGCTACACGTTAAGGATCTAAGAAGCCTTGTAGCACAGCACTGAACCATGTGAGGGGCCATTAGGGGACCCCCAGGGGCTTCACATATCAGTCAACTTCACAATGAAACCACCTGAGAGATGAGCATACATATGGTGGGTGCCTTAGGGATAATTTTCACATATCAACTGTAACCAACAATGAAAACCACTTAAAGAATGCTGGGTTTGTCTTGAAGTCTATCAGACTTTAACCTGTCTAGTTTTAGCCTTACCTATTTGAATTGAACTGTTTTGGCTAGTCAATGGAAATGTTTGAATCATACTTGATTAGTTTTGACAGGAAATTTTAATACCTCAAACCACTGCTAATCAAAGATCAGAGGAACTTTCAAACACCCAACACTATAGAGCCATCCCAGGGCAGGTGTAGAATTTCATTTTTCTATCACACAAAGAAGGAACAAAATTTTAAACAAATTTCGGACTAAAGGTTTGAAACACAAACATGCTTTCAGGGCATGTTCAATGTTTTAAAAGAATCAGCATGGTGCACAGTCATATGGATGCTGCAGATTAAAGTTATACCCTAGCAACCCACAGTGATGTCCCATTCAATCTCAGGGAAAGAGCTTTCAATCGGATCTTCATCAATTAACAAATTAGCTTCTGTAAATCTAGCAGTAATACAGGTAATCAGGGATGAGCCTGGGTAAAAAAAAAATCGCGGAATTTTGCAAAAATTGCGGTATAGGCTCCAGTTTGCGTATGCAACAGTGTGTTAGGATAATAGTTTCTGTCCCCGAGGTAGAAAAGAAATCACGGATATTCCGCAAATTCGTGGAAAAAGCTCATGCCTGAAAAATTGACTGCACAGCTAATCACCAGCCAACATATACTGTAGTCTCTGCTAACTACAACACTACTGTTATTACTGTACCAAGATCAGTAAGCCAATAGACTTGAACTAAGCAGAAAAAAACAGCACACCACAGCAATATTTAACCTCTTATAATCACTAAACTAAACAAAAACAAACTAAAAAAGCTGATTCTGCTGTTAACACAATCTGAAGCTTGGAAGGATATTGCAAATCAAGATGTTCACCAATTCTCTAAGTCGATCCTCAATGAAACTCTGGGATTCAAAATTTGATTTATTACATCATGACACTTTATTGATGCAGAAAAATAGCTTCTATACCAACCCTCCCTTGATTAGGTCAAAAAGTCCAGCATAAATACCGGCTACTGCAGAAGCAAGGCTTTAACAAGACCACCGAGAGGGTCATGTGCAAAGAGGGTTCATTGGTTAAAAAATACCTAAGTGATATTTCAGAAATGTTTGTTTTACATATCACCTCCTTCATCTTTAATTTATTTGAACTGTAAACTGACCTTTGACACTGTCACCCTAAAAAAAAAAGCAAGCCTCAGAAGTTGTCATAAGTTCACAAATTTTGAATGATACTGGCATTCTGCTCTAGGTCAGTGTGTTCAATTAACTCATATAAACTAAGGGTGAAAATTGAAAATATAGGATGCCTTTAAAGGTTCATATTGCATTTATCTGGAATGTTTAGCATATTCCATTGTCGTCCCTTTTGCTAAATTTAAATATGTTTTGGTACATGTTTGGAGTAACATAGGGATCACAATTAATGGTATGCATAAATTCAGGCATCACTTTGGGGTGATACTGAAATGAAATATGCTCCTTTAAACAGAAATTAGTTGCTGACGTCATAGACCAACAGAAAACAAGTTATTAAGCATATATATGTATTGTTGAAATGCTTGAATGAATGGTACATGGCATCCTCCCAGACCCATCTAAGACCAAGGATCTTCAAGCCCTATGGATGAAAAGAGACTTAACTTTACAGGAATCTCTATCACAGCTTGCCCAATATGAACAAAGGCTTAAATTGCCAAAATGAGTTCCTTTGGGGGCATCCAGGGGTCTAGCATGAAGAAATGATATTGAGGCGGGGCAGTGAGGCCTTCACCTCACAATATGGCATACATTTTAACTTAAAACTGTAAGTCATATATAAATTACCTTGAAAATCCTTAGATCTAGCATTAAGGACCAGAGATTGAGGTGGGGTTTATAAGGTAGCAATGTCAAATTTAAGTTAGTCTATTGCCATCTGAATATGCCTTTGCAACTTGTTGAAAGCCCTTTGATCTTCCAAACTGTGCAGCACATGGGAGAGAGTGCAGCAATATTGTAATTAGACTGATAAGATCTCAAAAGAGGAGGAGGTAAATGGCTAATAATAATAGTCCTTAGTTAGCTATACCTATTGTCACATCCCCTATGCTGGCTATTGTTGTTGCTGTTACCTAGAATCAAGCATATCAGCTCGGCCTGTATACCTTAGTTTAATTATCTCTTCCTAAATCTTACCTAACTCTGCGACACCATGGCAACCAGAGTCCACCAGAAAAAATATTAGACCAACCTATGACCCCTGAATGTCTCATCGTGGTATAAAACTGTTAGCTCCCTTACAGTAAGAACTAAGGACTCTTTTGTCCTCTCCATAGGAGGTGTAAAATACCAGTAAGGGTTATCTCAGGCTGCAGTAAACTAACAGGATTAAGAGATATAAATGTCCCTCCCTACCTTGACAAATTCACCTCATGGAAACCTTTTAATGGCTTACCCGGCATCATTGTACTATCCACCATCATTTTCTGATAGCAGTTCTCTGTTCTTCCAAATCCAATGTTCAAGTCCATAGATTATTCAGTCTTAAGGGTCAAATTACTTCCCTCATATTAATAGTGACCTCATGACCCCATTAACCACTCGGCCATCCCTGTTTTAATGATTCTCATGATGATGTTGCCATACCCTCTGTATTAATCATAACTACTAGATGGTTTAGCTCACCACTGCAACACCTCAGAGTTTCCTTGTAAGTTTTGACCACAAACATGAAGACAAATTGCACAGGAGATTGCACAGTGAGATCTAACCCTGCCTCTTTAAAGGAATAACGAAGGCTGATGGACCAAAGACAATTTATATCATTCAGTAACCTCAAAACTCTCCTATTATTTGATTTTTAAGTTAAAGTTGCTTCCTGTTAGACTGAATATGCTCACTTTGAAAATTGGCTCCTAAGGCCTTACCACATAGATATGAAATTTTAAGCATATTATGTAATCAATGGCAGCTTTCTGTGTATTGTGGTGATCGAGGACTTAGGAGCAAAATTTTCAAAGCGAGCATATTCAGTCAAACAGGATGCTGTTCACTTAAAAATCGAATAATTAGAGAGTTTTGAGGATACTGAATGATATAGATTGTCTTTGATCCTTGCCTTTGTTATGCCTTTAAATGTATTAAACAAGTGTACAGCCCATCTCTATTCTTATCATTTGTCAAACAACTTTAAATTTGAGTTTCATGCATATTTTAATGGCTATACTAATTTAGGGTGTGGGGGGAGAGGGAGGCACTTTTCAGTATTTTGTGCAATATGTACGTTTTTTGTGTTTTAGTTATTGGTTTCTTTAGTATTTACCATTGAAAGTGCAATTTTTCATCTATAGGGCCCTATTGGAAATGGGCCGACGTTCTGTCAGCCTAATGGGTTTAGCTCCTGTTACTCTTTTTGTTCTTTTCAATTCCGTCCTATTTGTCTAAATTATGTCTTTGTATTATTTTTGTATTTTGAACAATCTGAGTGTGAATAAAACAAACAAATACTGTAGTATAAAGTAAAATTAAACCACTTTGCATGTCTGACTGACATGCACTCCAAGAAGAAAAGCTTTATGGATACTGATTGCTTAGTGTCATTCAATGGAGACTGACTGCTTTAATAGTGTGATTCAATACAGTGTCCGATCCCTTTGTTGTTATCCCAGGAATCTTGGTATGTAATATTCCAAACATACTGGAGAATGTGGGAGTAAAACTGTTAACCAAACTGACTTTTCAAAAAACAACTGTCGTCATGAAATTTCACATGACCTGTTATTTAGTCATCCATTGTTATTGGTAACAAACTGAAGTAAAAGGACATTGAGCTCAGGCAGTTAAGAAAACAATACTCCCCTTATATCAATTAAATCATGCTTGTGATTTGTTTACTTTGGATAAGATGATTTAAGGCACAAAATATGCCAGATCTTTAAGACGGATGATACTAAACTTATAAATGAAAGGTTAAATTCCTCATTCTTACCACCTCCTCCTTGACAATTGGCCTAGTGTACAATTAAAGCTGTGAAAGTGAATAAACCAGTTAGGATCAGAGGTTTTGGGGGAACACTCCATAACATCTAGGACTCCAATGACTTCAGGGTAAATCCTATGTTGACAATCTCCTCATGAAATGTTGGAAATGTGGCAGGCGAAGAAAGATATAATGTTAACAGGTGTTTTAAACTCAACATTTCTAAGGGAACCACTCAGAGAAGCTTAACAGGGTTGCAACTACTTGAAACAGTGCACAGTTGAAGATATTATTTGATTCATTTTAAATCCCTGTTGTTTGCACGGATATTGCTGTGACTTGATTATAATAATATCAAATGACTCCTAGCTGTGCAAGCAAGACGTTACAGAGGAATGGCTTTACATCCGTAAAAATATACTTCCACACAAAATTTAACATAAAGGCTAACAATCAGTCTTACTTATTTGACTAAAGACAGAGCAAGGGAGTTTAAAATGTGCCCAAGAATTTATTCGAAAAAAGACCTTTTATAAAGAGTTTGGTCTCCTTCACTATTATTTACATATCATATAATGCTCACTTTATGGTTGGCCCACACAGGACATAAATGATTAATATATATGCTATTGTTAATTTGAATATATATGCCAGCATTACTTGGAATATCTGTTGATATTAATTTGAATTAATATCAGCATCTATTCCTGGCCAATCATAATTATTTTCTCCCTGTCAACATATAATCACTTAAAATAGTCAATTGATCTTAACTTAAAATATGACATACATGGTATGACACTGATAAATAGACAAATTCTTGGACAATTAGAAATGGAGGCTGAAGAATTCATTCTTTTCTATAAAAGAAGTGGTAAGGTTGTAATGAGATTAACTAAATAATGGCATGAACTATCTTATAATCAACACAGAAGGATTATCTTAAATAAGAATACAGATTTTGTAATCTCAGTTAGCAAACTCTAAGAAACTAGACATGCTATGGAAGCTTCCTTGCACCCTCATGGCTTCTACCTACTGTACAATCCCAACCACACCACAGCAATGTAAGTGCTCTAAATGAGAACTTATGGAGGTCCTTACAGTTTACATCAAAGAAAAAGAGACATGGGTAAAATAAGATCATTTTAAAGCCAACAATTTCCTGGGAAATCGAACAGATCTGAAGATATGGAAAGGAAGTAATTGAAAAATCTCAATTGTTGCTGTTGAGCTGAAAGGATGTGGTTTTGGCAGACACGCAGCTGATGAACTGTTACGTTGCATGACAGGGTTACAGAATCTAGATGTATGATAGACACTTGCTGGGAAAGATGAGGAGAGACATAATGAAGCTCATATGGCAAGAGTCTTAACCAAAGGTCTCGCCTCCATTCACTGGAAAAAACAGGTTCACTGGAAACATCTCACCCAGGGGGGTACTGGAAGTGCCAATATTGGCGTAATGGAAAGCAGCTCATAAACATATTATTAGCAGAATAATTCACATATATGCAAAGAACTATTGCTTGCTCTGAAAGATTAATCTCCAAGCCAGTCCTCAAATTTCCTTTACATGATGTTCAGGTAGGTCTTGGCTCACTCACAATGCAAGTAATTTTGGTCATTAAGTTTCACAACAAATAATTGTTTGTTTTTGTTCACCTACAATAACTTCCTTTCCCACTCCTCTTTCGTCACTTTCTTTAAGAATATATACAACAACTTAAGACACTTATCTACAGGTAGTAATTCCAAAACTTTCTGGTTTGGATATTTACCGAGTGATGACCTTACCTGTCTTCCCCACAACCTCACCCGATAAGTACCCTTTTCTTTTGTTAGCGAGGGATCTTCTAGCCGTTTTTGAGAAACGATTCCCGACCCGTTAGAATTGCATAGAATTGTATTGTAGGAAATCGGGACAACATTTAAAGTGAGATATGGGAAAAGGGCGGGAAAACGAAGCAGTTTGCAGAACTGCTACCCGTATTACAGACACAATGCAATTCTTAGGGGGCAAGAAGATCCCACCCTATCAAAAGAAAAGCGTACTTTTCAGTTAAGGTTGTGGGGAGACAGGTGATCGAGGAACGAAGAAATTCATAGCTTTTAGCTTTCCTTCAATCTCACCCTGAAAAATACTATTCTATAACAGCTTTTTTTGGAGAGTTCAGCTGATTAAAACTCTACCAACAGCTAATAGAGCAGGAAAAGAGAAGAAACCTTACCTGCAATATAATTATATTAGTTGTCAATTGATGGTTATAATTTTAATGGAGCTCACTGTGCACGGTCAGGCCAAGGTTACTTACATACACAGTGTTCTGTTACTTATTGGAAGAGTTAATTTGATATGACAGGCATATCTTTATCTGGAAATGCCTGTCAGACAAAACTCCTAGCTGGTTAACAAAGTCTGCCATGGTTCATTTAGGATGGATAGCAAATCACCTTCAATTTTCTTTCAATCTGTGACATTAAGTAGCACTTTGCAGGCCAGATGATTTAATCCTTAATATTGTCATTTACAAAGTACTGGAAAATTGACCAATCCTAGAGGTCATGTCTTTTGCTCAAATATCATAGTTAAATCATCACTCTAGGTGAAATCATGTATGACATTCCTTAATCCTATTATAAAGTTTATTTTTCACTGTAGACATTTTAAAGTCATTCACTTAAGAAATTATCAGCAGTTTACAATAACTTTAAAGATTTAAAAACTCCAGAAAAGTACTTTTTATGAAACTGATTTATAATTTTATGCATGTGAATGTTACAAGGAATTTGAGCACCACACTCTGCATGAATTCCACCTTATAGCACCCTCAGCATGAATATGGGAAAATTGCTACAACTAAAAACGTTGGTTTGGCAGTCAGAAATGTATCTGTTCGTATTTTCTGAGGTAATATCAATAATTATTACGACCAAAATATTGAATACCATAGAATATTGGATA
>JAIPMN010000843.1:51160-70345 GCA_020650975.1 Apostichopus californicus | reverse complement strand
AATGACATAATCCTTTCAACACTTCTCATTAGTTACATTTCACTTACTTTAATTTCAATTCTTCATCGTCAATAAAACTGACTGTTCATTTTGACCCCTAAAATAAGCCCCCAGGCTTTTGGAAGGCAAATTCCTGTCATACCGTATTCCGCCGCTGCGGAATTTGTATCGCAGTGGTATTGAGCAGCGGCAGTTGTCTATCTTGGAGGTTTTTATATCTACTGACGAACGGATGGGATTGAAAATCATGGAAAAGAAGTTCGGATGAGGTTGGTTGATGATGATGTCTCAGTCTGTAACAAACCTCAATTTGGCGGCTTTGGGTAAATTACTAAGATTACAAAAAGGGTAAGCTCTGCCTTCAAGTTCATCACATTTTCTATCCGCTGCACACTCCAATTGTAAAACATGAATTCTGCAGGTTTGAACTACACAGATATATATATTGGTACAGGAATTTTGACAAACTTGCAATCGTTACAGTATGTGGTGCCTTGTGACAATCATAGATGTTGTAACTTATATCACATCTAGATGATGTGCACACATAATCTGGGCATGTTTGTCGTTAAGAGAAGGTATTCAAATGATATATTTTGTCCATTTTAGAAATGACTTTTCGAGTCACGTGGAACCTCACCAAATATACTATCCGGATACTGATTTATTATGCAGTCATTTACTTTGCTCCTCGCTTACCTGTCTCCCCACAACCTTAGCACTCTTGTTCTACCGTGCCTAGAATGAATACTGGTAACCATTTAACACTGTACTTTAAGGCTGAAAATATCTGCAATGCTGAATCCCTATGACAAAATAGATACTACCTCAGCAGACAGACCAGCAGTGGTGCCTATTGTGTGACATTGAAGAGCACCAAAGATTATGTCCCATATATATGCAACCAGGCTACAAGATGCTGCAGCCCCGTAGGCATACGATTCTGACACAGTGCCTTGTGCCATCTTCACTTTAATCATTCTGAAATCAACCAATATTAGATATCATACGGTCTGCTTTATGTTATGAGGATGGTTTAGATTTCCCTTGCTTACTTTTTTCATTTCTTTATTCCAATATAAATTTACAGAGAAATTTATAAATAGGATAAAAATATAACAATATACAGAACATCAAAAATACAGGTTAAGACATATAAAAGTTTATGAGATTAAGATAATAATGAAACATAAAAAGCATTACAAAAGTTATCAAAATTATCAAGAAGCTACAACAAAGGATCTAAAGAAGCTGTCTTTACCAGTTTACAAAAAGGGGCTGCTCACTTACATATCTCCTCACATCCTGAGCACTCTTGCTGACATAATGTGCCTAGTGTGATCTAACAACCTCTGTAGCACTGTTCTCTCTTTATAACAGCTTCATTCATTTATGCCAACTAATTCAATCGAGAAATAGTCAATAAATATTGAATCTCATCTGCTTGTTAATGAATGTTGAAGTATTTAGGTTATCACTTTGTTAAGCAGTGGTACATGTCGGAATGCTGCTGCATTAACTCTACCATATACAACAGGAGCTCTCTATGGTGATGGAGAAGATTATATAGTTGCAGCATCTAATGTTTGGTTACCAACAGTTCTCAGCAATTACTCATGATGGCCTATAAGTATTGTATATCTATAACCTAACTTGTAAAGTCATAGAATATATATTTTTCTGGCTATAAACTTGTAACATTTTTAGCTCTGAGTCCTTGGTTATGTTGATGGAAATCTGTCTACAGGCTGTATATAGACAGCGCAAATGGTAAACTCAGAAGAAAGTAGCAGTTAGGTATGGACCGAGAGGTGGGTCTTAAGAGGAGCAGTGCTAAAAAGTTTCCTGTATATAGACTAAGGGAAGACTATTGGCTGGCTGGATATTAAAAATTCTGGATTATCAAGTTTGTCTTTCTGAACTGCTGTTAGCTAGGGGGCAGTATACTGTAAATTTCTCTATCATATCCTCATCTCTGTATTTGTTTCATATTTCTACATTTTACTTCACTCCTCGCTTACCTGTCTCCTCACAACCTTAGCACCTCGTTATACCGTGCCTACCTTGTTCAACATGCACATACACCACTTAAAACACCATACAAACTGCAGTACGTATGAAACAGTTTATATGAATAGTTGCATGGATCTTGAGGCCAGCTAATAGTATTAATTACAGCTAATTCAGATTGAACTCTACACTACAAAAGTTCTCACATTCTATAATTTCTACAATAATTTGCACATGCAATACACAACCTTTGGAACATCATGGTCTCCTAATTATAACTGATCACTGTTATACAGTATATATGGCCATATATGACCTTTGACCTGCTGCTACAGATGAGTAGCCTAGAGTGTCTTGATATAATGCACTGGTACTCTGATGTTGACAGTATGAGTAATTCTTTTCACACTGCTTCATCCACACGTTTCAGTCTATCATTGGCAATTAATTTGAGCTGTGCCGGTGGTGCTTGTTGAACTTCGACAAGTACAGTATAAATTTACTCTCTGAATAACCAATAATAATCAAGAGTGAATTTGTAAGGAACACACCTCTCTGACAGTAACCCCCTCTGAGCATCAAGCAGGTTTAATAGGTCAACAAGCTATGTTGGTACACAATGCACTTGTACTGGGTCCGTTCGAAAAATCGAGTCAATATTTTGATAGCAAATATTGACTCACTCACACCATATTTCAAACCGTTGGTAAACTTTATACTTGTTTATTGTGGCCTTGCTACTACATCTTTGCTATGAATGAGCTCACCAGAACCTGACATTGCATTGTTTTGGTATCCCATTGGGCAATGTACTTTGTATTTTGTTTGCTTGCCAGAATATATACATAGAATTACCTAATTTATATTTATAGGGGGGAAAAATTTGCTGAAAAAATGGGCTTAAAGGCAAAGTCGGTGTTACAGGGAAATATACATTCCCCTTAACGTTTCAAGTAGTTTTTTCTGCATCTGAACAGTTCCTTTCCAGGGTCTAGTGACGCTGAAATTTAACTATGACTAATTCTATGAATATTCATAAGAGCTTGTCTAATTGTAACTAATAGGGAGCAAGATAGACCAGTGTGTAAATTGTACCGTATATATCACCTCTGTGGAAAAACTGTTCATTAAGGCCGAATGAGGTTATTTGGGCTTAATTTTTGAAATCCGGATTATATCTATTATCTCTGTGAACATAAAACTTAAAAGTTGATTTATACAGATATAATTCTGAGTGCCGCTCTCTAGATACATGCAAAGATGTTAACTCCCCCTCCCTCTCTGAAAATGTGTTCAACTGAAACGTGAAAACACTGCATATGCGCAATGTAGGTTTTCGCCGTAGCACCAAGAAAAAATATCATAATTGTACATAGCCTATGTACATATGCCTATGCATGCATGACCATTCACTGGATATACATGTACTGTATTATATACAACAAATTAGGCCTACTGTACATATACACATGTGGCCATTGGGACATTATCACGGCCGGCGTAACCTACATCTAACAGAAACACTAAAAGGAATATTCCCATCCTTTTAAATGGCAGGTAACACAGCGAGGAAGTTGAGCCTCACGACATCTATCTAAGACAATCAGACAGTGAGCCTAGGCCTGCCTACATTAGGTCTCACGTAAGCGTAAGCTCCAATATGCCCTAACTTAGGCCTAAACTATATATATACATATATATACATATCTATATATCTAAATATATATATCTAAATATATATATATCTAAATAAATATCTATCTATATATCTATCTATATATCTATCTATATATCTATCTATATATCTATCTATATATCTATCTATATATCTATCTATATATATATATATATATATATATATATATATAGCGACTCAGGACATCTATCTAAAACAATCAGACAGTGATCCTAGGCCTGCCTAGATTAGGTCTCACGTAAGCGTAAGCCCCTTATGCCCTAACTTAGGCCTAGACTATATATATATATACACATATATACACATATACATATATACATATATATATATATACATATATACATATATATATATATATACATATTGTCTGACGCTAAACACTAGCCCTTTTGAAACACATCAATGGATTTGTGGATATATTACTCAATATCTTTTACAAAGAGTCTGTGAATTTAGACTTGATGAATCCATTTCCCATTCAGAACTAGCCGCAGCTCTGATTTACTTGATTGAACCAGTTATTGTTCAATGGATTTAAGGTAGTACAGTCAACAATAAATTGTTATTTAGTTTTTAAGGTTACATGTCATTCTGTGGTTTAATTGAAACTTATTCATTGCAGTGGGTGTTATAAACGGTATAGTTGCACAGTCAACATCAACATTAACACTTCTTTGATATTAGAATATATATTTGTACACTGAATGGAAGGCCTGCAAGGATTAAGCATCTTGGACTTCATTTGTGGTGATTACTGGCCAAGAAATAATTGGTAAGCTGAGGGTATGCATAGTGTTTTGTAGGACCATCAATGCTCAGAGACAGCTCCTGAAAAGCAACAAATTGATATGACCATATTTCATAACTATATTCACTCAAGGAAGTAGTCTTGTTCTGTGGTAATGCAAGAATTAATTTTTCTGGCTGTAAATGTATAATGGATGGTAATTATATTGAAATGAGACATAACAAATTAAAAACAGCAATATTTAGTCATTGCTTAATTTTTACAGTATACATACTAAACTTGACTGTACTAGGTCTATAGGTACATTTCATGTAGAAGTTCAATCAATGACCCATTAATTAATTAAATTTAAGTAGGTTTTTTTTGCTTGTATTCTGACAATTTTACTACTACATTATAATGTAAAGTTACCTGTCTCATATATTAACCACTGTAGACAAGTTTTTGCTCACCATCAAACAAGTAACAACATTTTAAGAAGCAGGTGTATCTGCACCTTGAGAATTAATAATCCAATAAAAAAAAAAACATTTGGCTGAAGTCTTTACTACTTTCCACTTTAATCATCACCATCTAGTAAAACAGAATGCTTGATCTTTCCCTCTCTGTTCTCACGGACTATTGATTTCTTACCATCAAATACTACAGTTTACTTTTGTGTGTGTCCGCGACCTCTCTTGAACCTGGTTAATAGCTGACGATAGCTTTACTCCTGAAAACAACGAGAGCTTTATGACTCCCAGAGCACCTGAAGAATAAGTGCGTGGTCTTGACCTGCTTTGAACCTCTGCTGCTTTCGTCTTCCTCTGCAACATCCAGAATTTCCTTCTTGCTCGTAGACGACTCGCAGTTAGTTTGAGGAAGATTCAGATCACTTTTGATTGGTTGTTTCCGCTACATACGGCGGCCCCTCAAGTCGATCTTAATCTCCTCTGTGTCATCCCACTGCGCAAAGCTCTCTCATCTCTAGATTAGAGGCTTATAGCATCAGACACACTCTAGCAGCGGGAATCGCATCGAGCCCTACTGGAGCTGGAGCCTAGGAGCAATTAGAGGATGAGCGAGGTATGCAGTTAATTAACAAGACCACGGTTATCTTTGCAGTATCTGGGAAACGTGATTGTACTTGCAGTATCGCAACTTAAAACGAACATAGACTTGAGTTCAATGCTGTAGGTTCACAGGTTAAAACATCTTCGTCTGCATGCTTCACAGCAGATACAGCAAGAATAGGCAATCCTGTAAATTGTTTGATAGGGTATTAAAGTATTTGCTGAAGCTAAAAGTTCTCAGGCAATTTCGAGAGAAATAAACTACTTTTGTACTAGGGGGAAAATGTAGACTCATCGTCCCTGCATTTGGGCTGTAGGGAAAGAAGATGATATTTAATTTTATCGAGAAGTAGTTTCTCATCCTCATAACATTTGTAATGGAGTCTAAAGTTAACAAAAGGCTACTTGATATTAGTCGATAATTTGGCAATGTTTTAGAACAGACTTGACACAGTGTGTGATATAGGCTTATTAAGCAGAATCATGTAGGTAGGAAGATGACACCACTGCCAGCTAGGATTCGACTCAGCTAGGATTCGACAGCTAGGATTCGAACCATTAAAGGTCATACATGGTCCAATGGATCAACACATCATCAATCTAAAATGGTTTTTCCATTCAAAGTAATTTAGAAAGATGTTTTTCTAACGTGGCATCCATTTGATAGTCCTGTTAGCCTGATATCGATGTTCTAATAAGTTTCGAAGCTACATGGTTTGAATTTGTGTGATCTTACATAGCAACAGTGCAATTCTCAACAAATCCACTTGCTTTGCTAGATTAATTAGTGAATTATCTCTCACTGAAACTATGATGTAATACTTCTGTTCCAAAAGTGGTGCACACAGCCGACAGTGAGCAATTACAGTCCATCTACAACGAGAGTCAATTACAAAGAGCTGGGGGTTTCAAAGGGGACTTTTTGTCGGATATCAGACATCAAACTGTAAGACTAATAATAATAATTAACATTAATTAAAAGTCTCTGGTCGGAATCCCTTTATAGCCCATATTTTGTTCGTTCTTTCAAAATTTATGTACATGTACCGTAATGTACATGCATTGATAGGGACATTACAACGCAAAGAAAGATTATAAGTATTCACTTTGAGCATCGACACATGCGTATTCATGACAGGATTTGGTAAATTGCATCATTTGCATGCCATTAAAATCCTTTAACAACTGTTTTGTTTGTGGTCATGGAGTAATTCAGAGAGACCCCAAAAAAAAATCAGCTTTGGGGATGCCATATGTTACTAAGTGGTCTTGATATTAAAAAACAACTTTACACATATGGAACATGGATACTGATAACAATATTAGCAGAAAAGCAATGTATTATAGTTTACCAATTTAACATATTGCCTAGTTTCACCGTACATACAGCACAGTACAGTGTTGGAAGGATTTAGAGGAGTGTAAAATAGCTTTAGTACACCACATACAAGCCTAGAGATGTGCCCAGTGGCCTGGTTTTAGTACACGTACAAGCCTAGAGATGTGCCAGTGGCCTGGTTTTAGTACACGTACAAGCCTAGAGATGTGCCAGTGGCCTGGTTTTTGTTGAGATTAGATCTGTAGTACCTGGGAGTAATTCTAACATCAACACAATCCTCGGTATCTGCTAATATTATGTGACTCATTGTCAAAGCAGCAGCTGCTGGTAAGGACGGAGGCCCTCGCAGGGTGATAGCTTCCTCTTTCATGGACCTGGGCTCATGCCAGAAATTCATTTCATAGCTGCATGTCCGCAGAGTGGAAATTTTCTATACAGCTCATCTCCAATTTGTATTTTCACCGGTGATTATTTTACTGGAGGGGGCAGGGGTTGATGGACAGTTAGCTTGGGAGGGGTGAATGGGGGCAATTATAAGAGCTGAATTAATTTCCTTGATATAAAGATTTAACAGGAATTACTGCAATTGAACACTCAGTATGTTTAGTGGGTATAAAGCATATGCATGTGTTCTTGGTATCATCAAAAAAATTAAAAGATAGGGAATTTACAAGATTGGAAGATACCGCACTAATTTTGGATCTTTAAATATCATTTTTTATTGCCCTCCACATATGTCAGAAAGACCTGTCGGCTGTTGTGAAACTCTTTTTTTTGTGGTTATATTGCCTTCTATATTCCCACATATTCCCACCATCAGAACCAGATTCTTCAAGAGCATAAGGATCGCCTCCACTCTGAACTTTCCAAAAGCCAAACCTCATCGTTTAATGTCCTTTTGTACGGTCTGCTAATTACCAAATGTGTTTTACACTCTCTGCATGAGTTGAAAACATTGACTGATATTCTCTTAGATGAAAAAGGAAATGAATTAGCCAAAAAAAAATGATCTGATGCTATGTACAGATCTGAATTATTGCTATCAATAACATAACATTTCATATATATGTGGTTGTATATTTCCATGAAGGTTATGTTTTGGTGTCTGGTAACTCCATCATCTGGGCATATCATAACAAGTTTACTGGTGTGGCATGCTGCTAATATCATAAGATTAGACAGGGCAATCTGTCTTCTAAATCCAAAGTACTTTGAACTGATCACGATCGTCCCCTGATGAGTCATACAGGCCTGTAGCTAATAATTTAAACTTAGGAAAATTCCAAAAGACTAAATCAACCGATTGATCGGATATCGTCATGGAGAGAAACGGAGAGAGATCAGAGAGGAATGGGAGAGTACAGTAATATCTGAATCCCATGAGATAATAAAAAGAAATATCATTCCCTACTGTAAGTTCAAACTTGTATCATGTTTCCAAAAAGTAGTTACTGCATATACTTTACAATATCAAATACTGTACTTTAATGGTAGGTTCTACTTTATAAATTATACATAAATATGAAGGATGCATGGTTAATAAGGTAAGTTTATTACATTGAGGAATATTTTAGGATATACACTTGTAGCGCTATTAAAATGAAGTGTATATGTTGTGTTATGGAAGCTGGTGACCATTCTGGTAATTTCTGGCATATTTAGAGACATAACTGATTGCTTTCAATAATTCTTTGTGATACTGAGGCATGATGGGATACCTTAAAATTGGTTTATAGATGAGGAGGATAAAGTATAATGAGGACGGGGGGGATTTGCTGGGTGACTGCAGAATTAGAAATGTCTCTGTTAAGTGCTCTGTTGTTGAATCATTGGACAGCTTGCTCCAAAAGGACAACTATAAGCACGTGAAAATTTAATCCGTTACTTTTATTAGTCTTATGAGACTGTACCAGCAACATGGAATTCGGCAAAACCATTAAGCCAGTAAGAAATAAAAATCATATTACATCAAATTTGTTTGATCTTTACATGCTCCTTTTTTATTGGGCAATTTACCAGTTTATATTACTCTGGTAAAGTCAAATGAGTTTCCGTATGGTTTTATAAACATTATGAAGCTCTGACATAATTAGATTGATAGGTTTCATCCAAGTTTGTACTACTACTCTGTACCTGATCAGATGAGTGACGTGGCTTGATAAGAGTGACATCTCAGTGTGGTTTAATTGGTTAAAGTGGCATATCACAGTGGCATATCGCAGTGGCATATTGGCATATCACAGTGGCATATCATAGTGGCATATTGCAGTGGCATATATCACAGTGGCATATCATAGTGGCATATCGCAGTGGCATATCACAGTGACATATCGTTGTGGCATATCACAGTGGCATATCGCAGTGGCATATCACAGTGGCATACAGTGGCATATCACAGTGGCATATCGCCTTGGCATATCGCAGTGGCATGTCGCATTGGCATGTCACAGTGGCATATCACAGTGGCATATCACAGTGGCATATCATAGTGACATATCCAATCCCAAAATGCAGATTGATAGGAAAGTCATGATATGTTTATCTGGCTAAGATAGATTTCATCATCTTGCCAAAAGTAAACTGGAACATTTCAAATTTTCAACTTTGTCTTTGTAATTTGGAAAGAAAATAGTTCATCTTAAAAACTGCATTGCTAGAAGCCAGGGGTCTTTACTTTGCAATAGCATTGAAATTTTAATGTTGCTTGAAGATTTCTTTCATTACTCCAGTCTTAGGTAGATGGATCTATTTTCCTGATTGACCTCTAAGGTACCAAAAGGTTATAATATCCTTACCTCAAGAACTTTGAGAGAAGCTTGATAGGTCATACATCATCCCGCATGTCTCATATTCGATGTTTGTCACCCTTTAAAATCATAGTTCCGTTCCTCGTAGCAGACTTTAATTTCCCTGTAAAAACTGATGACGTTAAACCGCCGCCTTTGAGTCACTATTTTCATTTTCATTTTCATTTGGATTTTGTGGTTTTGTTTTTGCGGAAGCCTTTAATTAGGATGGTCTCTCTGTGAGGACCTCATCGGGGACGCCATGATTAGTTACCTGGCCACACTGAAACGAGCATCGACTACTGCGGTCTGCCTGTCGTCCGTAGGTCTGATGGGATTGGTTAAAAAACACTAGACGACCAGCGATGCGTCGTTACTAGGAATTCATCTGTGTAGTCATTACCACCCATGATGTCAACTTAAAGGAATGAATGTGGTTTGCTGCAATAGATGCAACAGACAAGACAAAATGGTCCTCGCACTATTAATAAACTGCGGCTTTGAAATATATAAAGGGTAAAATACAGTTTGACGGACCTCACCGAATGATGTAATTAATCTTGAATTTTCCTCATCGTAGAATGTTGAATAGAAAGTTTCTAAATCATTCTTGCTTGGACCTTCTTTACTTTTAATGGTGAATGGAATGTTATACTGCAAGGTTTTGTAGAGGTCTGTATAAAGTTAAAGCTGTAAAAGGCAGGTGAAGTTTAAGTAACTAGCATGATGATAACAGACATGATTGTGATGTCACAGAATCACTTTAATATTACCAAACTTTAACAGCTGGATCAAGTACACTGTAGGATGGACATATATTGATGTCAAGCCTATAATTGCCTTAAGTAGACCTTAATACAACTTAGGGCTTCAAAAAGTTTCATAGCTCTCCCATATCTGTCAGACTGCATGGTTAAATAAGAATGGTTTGTGAGCCATGTGTGCTAAATGTCAAACTTGGCTTCTGATTAAGGATTCGGCATTATACTCAAATTAAGACCAAGTGAATTTCTCATTAGAGACGTGTATAGCAAAATAATGCGTTTTGTCTATTTACCATTGAACATAAAGAAAAAGAAAACTGATATATATATAAGGAGCTGGAGTACAAAGAAACCCTATACATGTGAACTTAATAGTTTTAGTTGTTCATATATATTACATACATCACAAATAGTAGAGTACAGTATGAATCATTAATGAGTTATAGCAGAAACAATAACGTTAATTTGTAAGAGGTTCCAGTCTCTGATGTCCTCACATTTCTCTACACTACTGAAACTTTTGTAAATGTGCTTTTTTTTGGGTCTTCTGTAAATAAAGCATAATACTATGGACCTAATGATCCTTTGGTATAAATGTCCATATCTGATCGATCTAAAAGCAATGTCACATCTGAAGAGAATATTGACAAAAGAATGCATGTTAGTACTATTGTACATCAGATGCATTCAGGCCTAGAATCTAGAATATCACAAGTTTTAACCACTTGCTAAACTAGAGCATCAACCATTCTAACCTCACAGGCAAAATACTACCAAAAAAAATTCCAGTGCTTCAAAAATCTACTGGCTAAAGTCAAGTTTTAACTGGCATTTCCCTGCATTACAACACACATGCAGTTTAGCACTGTGCATGCGTATGGGAGTAGCCCAATAAATAATTGCTATGAAAGTAAGCAGTAATACAGGGCTTATTTTATGGGTACAGATATGCCGATTCTTTGCCTGATGATAGCCATATGTTTACATTCTTTATGAAAAATTAACAGTTAATGTTTATTTTTTGTTGTTAACTTGCTGCAAAATCCATCATTTGGCATTCTTCCAGTAAATAGCCAGAATTTTTGAGCCCTGGCATTGAGTACCAAGTAGATGTGTAGCTTCAGCTAATTCTATTACCCAATGCCCACCTTCACCAACTATACTGGTTACTTTAAATCTGGGTTACTGTTTGTTCATTTGGTTTTATACACATCGCTGGATTAGTCTCACCGAGGTGTTTAAAACCAGCAGTACGGACGACGCTGAGACCTTTGGCAACCCAAGAACATATGATAAAGTGTCCTCACGAGTTGACACTTAGCATGGAGCCATGTGTGGAACGAAAGCAAAAGTTCAGGTCAACGTTTGCTCCTTTTGAAAAGGTGAAAGTCATCCATGTGGAAACAGTTTCTTAGAAGACGAGGGAGTCATTGTAATTACTCTTCCAATCACAATATTAGTTTATCTGCACAAACAAAATGCAAGAATTTGGAAGAAGTTAACCTAAACATGCTCTTGTGTTGCCATGGAAGCATGATAAGGTTTTTAGTGGACTTTGACCATGGAATAATGTTTTTCATGATTGATTGATTTTAATTAACTGGAAACATGAAGTAAATTGGCAACAAAAGTTGGTATTAAATCTGCAGTTTACAAACAGCATCGTAGTTTTGTTGCCCAACTGAAGGTTCAATTTTTGACATGACAGAAATTTGGAATTTGTCAATTTCTTCTTGTAACTTGTCTTTTCAATCTTATTAATGGATGATAAAAATTACTTAAAATTAGACACTTTACTTTCAATTGCATTGATTTCAAATCAGATTTTTAGTGATCCTGATAATATGAATCCTCTCCTCCTTGTCTAAAAACTGAAAACATGCAGTCTTGCCATCCCCTTATCTGGTTAAAACAAAATGGTAATTTAGATTAGCATTAATCCCCTACTAATGACTCCTTATTCCTGGTCACTTTTCGAACCTACAGCGCCATCTGAATTTACTGTTTCTAGGTATTAAAATATGCTTTAATTTCAATATGGGTGTTTTCCCTCTGCGCCTATTATACTGTACATTTGCACAGTGTACAGTCACCATGCATGTATTCATTCTACTAGTTGTATAGTAGTTTATGTCAAGTACAGACAACAAAGGAACATTATAATTTTAAGTTGCGCCTTATCACAATCTAAATGATTGAATTTCACATTGTCCTGGAGTGATCACATGTGAAGTATTGCCTTTGTGTTGTTGTTTACTGCAACTCTTGTACCTAATTTTGCTCACCACAATTGAGTCGTATAAGTTTTTTAACTATTTTTCATCGGCAATAAGAATAGCAAATACAAATCTTGGCAAAGAACCAGAATACTGACCAAGCTGAACAAATTGCTTCTAAATCGGAAGGGCATTCAGTGTGATTTTTTTTTTTCTTTTTTTCTTTTTTTACTGTTTTCAGTTGTCGGTAAGGTTTGTTGAAAAAGTCAGTAAACCATTGCGTGTAACTGAGGTTGCCCATTGTGTCAACGCTATTGTACATGGTGTGGAGGTGTGCAATCATACGAATAAGACTGGCAAGTCTCAGTGACGATTTACCTATTGTGTTTGCCAGAGCAATCCCTTTTGAGCGTGGGCAAGTCGAGGTTAAAAAACTACAAAAGTGTGGCAAAAACTTGAGGTACTTTAGTGGAATTGTTGTGAGTAGAGCTGTTATGGTGTCAAAAAGGACTGGCAAGTCATAAATTTAAACAGGGCAGAAAGGTACAGCAGAGTTCAAATGGGTGAGTGAAGGATAAGATAAAGTGTATCAGAGAGAAGGACTACAGTTTAGTACATAGAATAACTTACTCTCATTCTGTTACGGTAATGTATACTTTCAATTTCATAAGTAATCTAGTATTCTTTAGTTCTAAATAGTTTAATTCAAAGAATAAGGTTCCGCTATGAATTGATCGACAGTTTGGAAAGCGAAAGAGTTTCATTCACAGAATGATTTTCATCAGTTAAACATTAAGTTACATTCATCGCTCTGGTTTCTAACGAACCAAATTTAAACCAACCAAGTAATTTGCAATGCTTATTTTTTATAACTAATTAGCTTGGTATTGGAAAGTTTGTTTCAGTATTGTCTTGTAATAAGGTGTGTTGACTATGTGTGATGATGAACTGTAATAGAGTGAAGTGGCTTGTGAGGAAAAAGTCAGCAAACAAACTTGACATACTTAATAACAATCTTTTAGAAAATACATACTTTACATCATAGTTCTTTATTAATACAGTACAACATATACTATCAGTTGAACTCCACTTGGAGAGAGGGCAAAATCTGCACATTGTAATAGCATGCAACCTAGCCATTGGAAGCTTCGACCAAGAATTTCATACACTCATCCATTTATCAATTAATGTTTTATGTTTTAATATATACCAACATGTTTGAACTCGATACAAAGTTCTTTTGACTTCAGTGAAATTCTTGTGGTGTTTTATATGTTATTTGATGATACTGTTCTGTAATGGGTTTTTGCACATTGATCTGCAGTTCTTTAGCCCTACACTAGTTTTTAGCCAATTCATGGGAGTAATTTTGATGAGATATTGTAAACATAATTAGGATGATGGAACTATATACTATAGATTAAAAATCAAATTTTTAATCCTTTGTGAATAGAAAATTTAATGGCTTCTTTGATGTTGTGAACTGTCAGAAAACTATCTGATATCAGACAAAATTAAAGTACTTCAAATCTTGTTGCATAAAAGTGTCAAGAGCCAAACCATGATATTTTTATTTATATTTTTTTATTTTTTTATTTTTATTTTTATTTTTTAACTGGTGCAAGGCATCAGTGATGTCATACCTGGTTGTTCACATTTCCTAACATCGTTTTTCTATGTTGTTTGTATCTTACACAGGCTTTGAGGCAATGTCTGCAAGAGGACTCGCAGATCACAGACTAATCACCCCAGCTGCACCCGTTAGAGCCACATCTCACCGCCGTCGAGGGACACGCATACCATTATGGTTTCATGGCCTGCTCTGCAGAGGTGTCGCAGAGGATCTGTTAACGAAGAGTCCTACCAAACCGAAGGAAGGACTGTTCCTCGTACGTCAAAGCTCCAACCGAGGAGGTGGGTGTCATGTTTATTCCAGACCTACTTAATAAATGTTAACAAGGTATCGTGCAGAGCTCTCCCCAGACGATTTCAAATTCTAACGGAGAGAGCGATTTCCAGGAATTGTTTCGTTTTCTATGTAACTTCTCATGCAGGGTTCGTCGAGCTGGGTATCGACCTGCCGACCTATTGCACTGCGTGTAAAATTCATTAATACTCTAGCTGTAAGTAGTAATGCCATACTCTGCATTTGATGAGATATACAAGTTTTGTGTGACTGCTAAATTAAATGTGGGCTTGCGGGCTTCATGGTCCCCAGTTTACCATTAACTCAGAAGTGAGAACTATGATTTTAAGAAAATGAAGAGTTTTGAAGCACTGCCATTTGTAGCAAGTTACATAGAATTTGTGAAATTGGACCTGCAAGTAAGCTTTGTAAAATTGAGAAAGGCTAAAGTACATATTTTTAAATACGTCTAAAATTATAGGTCATAGAACACAATAGGTTATTTTCAATATGATTTCAGCTATAAAATTAGCATCTTTTCTCTTTGTAAATCTACTTTTGGCTGTCAAGAATGAACTCTCTATTCCACAACAAGTTCATAAGGACCTGTCAACTATAATGTGTCTGCTTTTCTACTACCCTATAAACCTAACCTAATCTAACACACAGTTCCGACAGAACGTAACATTTATGGTAAGGCTTGCTTATATTCAGAGAACCAATGATCGGTGAGTAATAGCAACCTGGAGACCTATATTGTTAAGTGAGCATGTTGTTATGAAATATTCTACAGAATAGTTCAAATACAGCTGTTAGCTCTTGAAACAGTCCATTGAACTGTGAATATATAGCAATGTGGAATCTTAAGTACAGTAAATATAGCACTAACCAAAAAATGTTGCAAAATTTGGCAAGATGAGAGAGTACAGTATGCAGTAAGTAAAAACATTGCGAAAAATAAGCACAAAAACAGGAAAGATTGACCAAGAATTTTTAGTGAAATTTTTTTAAAAAGCATTCAAAGAATTCATCAGCTAGAGGAGAATAAAAAACAAAGACCATTGGATAAAACCAGGAAAGGGCTTTCATGTGGACTTTTGCTCTCTGATATACATAAAAGAGTATTAACAAGCTATGAACAGAATACTTGACTTCAAAAATTAAATTTTACTTGTCCCTGCTTCAAACCTCCCCCTTTCCACAACCCCTCCCTAACAAAGCCAAGGTTATTAGTGTTTTTTCTTCAAGTCCTATTAAAACAAAGATCAGAGTTATTCTGGAACTTTATCCTTGGTAGTATGAGTTGAGCATTTTTAATATTTTCAAACAAAGTTGGCCTTTAGTTTGTCTGCTGTTGAATTTACGTCACTGTTATGCTGGTGGTGACAATATACTTAATATCAGAAATAAATATTTCATGTTTCCTTTGGATGAGTTTTTTTCTCCCTAGTTTGCCTCTTGAGAGGTATAACACTCTCCTATCTGGAGTGATGCCCTTTCCCACTGTAGCTTTGCTGCTTAAAAGTTCAAGATTCAGTACTTTCCATTGAATCTGTGACCATCTGCATTCTCATAGACAGAAGCACATATATTCCATATTGAAGGGCTCCTGCTGTATAAATCAATACAATTTGTGCTTGTTGCCCTTCATTTGATTAGCTCATTTTTTGAGAAGTTGCAGTTTCTAATTTTGTGTAACTCATTTAAAGCAGCATATTGGACCGACTTTCATGACGGTTCATGGTTTACAATATTTTCCATACAAGTACTGTACATATCAAATGAAAACCATTTTGCTAATTGAGGGAGATCAAATCACTCAAAACCAGTGTAAAATCAGGGAAGGGACAATATTAGCATATTTAGTTCATTAATGTAGAGTAAGTAGTAGGGTCAACTGAAAGTCATAAAATGTAGATCATATTTCACCATCGGATTGTTGCTTTAAACAGGAAGGTGGGTTTTCTTTCGTGTTGTATAAAATATTGAACTTGAAGGAAATTTCTAGATTTGTTACTTTGTAATGAGTTGTGCATTTAGCAGTTGTATAGATTCACTTAGAGCTGAATTGCTCACTTGACCTCAGGCTGATTAATTTGGTGCCCATCTCTACACAAGTACTTAAATGTCACTTTGCCCTAGATGCCGAACTGTCTGGAAGGGGAATACTTAATTAACCAAATAAGTCATATTGTATACATGACAATATAAGGATAAAGAAGTATTAAAGTCAACTTAAAAGAGTGCAATAAATGCACAGTTTTACTTACGTGTCTCCTCACAGTTATTGTACTCTAACTTCAACATATCAACAGGTAGAACCTTGTTGGTGATATTGCTATGAAACACACCTCTTTCGTATATGTTTACAAGCATAAGTATCAGTTTATCGATAAAACTTTCCTATTTTTCAGCCAACTTTATTTCATATTTTTAACAAGGTTTACTGACTGTATCTGCTATGTCTTGTTGTATGGGAAGCACTATTTATTCAGCTATACAGACCTCCTAGCTCTGAAACAAAATGTGGTCTGTAAAGGGGGGAGGGATGTAAAAACCTGATCTAAAGAGTAAGTGGTAGTAGGTACACAGAAATTTATGATAATGTGGTTGGCGGTGTGTGTATATGTGACACCTGCTTTGTAAATACGGTAACTCAAAACTTCATACCTTGGTATGTGGATCTGTCTTATTGCTTAAAAGAACCCTATTGTTACTGTGAAGTTCAAAGGTCATTTGAGGTGAACAGAGGTCAAAGTCAGAAACCAGTATTAAGCATGATAACTTAAAAATGACATCTTTCTTGAACTTCATACAAGTTGGTATGTAGATCCAGCTTGGGGATTACAAGGACCCAATTGAAACTGTTTGAGGTCAACTTCAGTTTAGTTTTGTGAAGGGGCTCAATACACAAAAGGTCTTCAACAATACATATACTTATCGAGACAACAAAATCTGCTTCAATTTGTAGATACTCTTTTTGGGGGGATTTATATATACACTCAAGTGGCCCTAATCAGTTTTCACACTCTGAGCTTCAAGGGGTCAATAGGTTATCTAAAATGGTCTCAAAATTCTCCTTATTCTCTGTGATTTATACTAGATGACTCTGGTTCAAGTTGGCAGTAAGTTGTGAAAATATTTCACAGTGAATATACAATGCCATGTAACTCTCATTCATTAACAGCAATTATTAAAGGGAATGTCCGTTGGTGGCAGAGCTGATTTGGTACAGTAGCTCAAAATCAGAAAAGCAAAATGTTCATGATCTGCCCATACATAGAATATATCTTTGTGTTTATATTTCACATACTGGAAGACTGTTCTAGATTTGCAGACTTTCTAATTATCCCAAAATTTCTACTCTTATTCACTCCCTCCTCAGGCTGTTTCGTCATATCTGTGTGCACAGGTTACCATGTCAACCATTATCTCATCGAAACACTGGAGTCTATGTTTTATGTCAAACGGGAGAGCGGTGGAGAACGAGGGCGGGACATTCAGGCGTGTGACCTGGTCAACCTGGTCGAATGTTATAAAAGACTGCCACTCGATATCTCAGGTAATTCTGACTCCATTTTTCCTGAAATCAATGTCTTGTGTTATCTAGTCACTGTGATTGCTGGTTGGTCGTCACAGTATTGATGTCATAACTTTTGCATCTTTTGGTGAAAAAATTGCGACAAAATCCAAAAGATTCCCCTGGTCGTGGAGGTGTCACGTTTCAGTAATAATAAAATTTTGTCTGTGAAATGTATGGAATACAAAAGAGATCAAGTTTTTTTAGAAACAGATAAACGGAACTTCCTCTGTATTGTATCATAACAATGGCAGACAATGGATGAATAGTATGACACGTGAGAAGCGATATCTAGTCAATGGGGAATTGTCTCATCACTGCACACACAATCAACCACAAATAAATCTCATGGTATTTACCTGATCAGTTTAAAGGAGTCATTCCTGTTGAGTGGGTGAAAGGAGAATAATACCTTGATTTCTGTGGTTAGGATTTTGTTTCACTTTTTTATGTAGGACAGCTTAGCTTCTCTTTCTGGTTAATTCCACAAGCCCGCCCATTGTGGGCGTCCTACCTTTTTACCTTGACCTTAAGCTGTTCCAAAGAAGGTATTCACGTTCTTTGAGTTAACGAGTGATCGTTAAAGCAAAGACGAAGAAAATCGGTTTTTAAGGACAGTAAAATGTCTCAAATTGTTCAAAATCAAAATAACTGTGAAATCCATATAAAGACAAATACATGTTAAACTTTGTAATAGTTTGATCTATAATTTGAACAGTTCTACATTGAATCGTCATAGAATGGGACTTGCTATATCTTTATCAGAGTCGGCCATCTTTAAATCATCTCATAGTAGCACTTAGAAAAATTGGGATTTATGGTATGATTTGAACAAGAAAACAAATTAAATAACAAAACAAAAACCATTCAGTGCAACATTTCAAAATTTAATTTCAGGATTTAAATTTGATTATCCAATTACCCCATTGAGTATCAGAGAATATACCCACCACTTTAAACAACTTTGTATGATTTTTTGTTACTATGTGGCAACCTCACAAATCCTACCTTACCAAGTGATACTCAGAAACAGGGGGGTAGGAAGCTTCCAAAAAGTGGGGGGGCACAACATCAGAGGGGCACTTTCT
>JAIPMN010000843.1:25234-51150 GCA_020650975.1 Apostichopus californicus | reverse complement strand
TACCTTACCAAGTGATACTCAGAAACAGGGGGGTAGGAAGCTTCCAAAAAGTGGGGGGGGGCACAACATCAGAGGGGCACTTTCTCATTCCATAATCACCACTCGTTGTGCTTTAAACCGATACACACTGGCCATATCACTATGATGTGTTAGTATCCTATCAATACTATTATGGTGCGCTGCAACATTGATTGTTCATTTATTGAGATTGTTTATTGTTAACCGTGCTACAAAAAGATATGGGATGTCACTGTAAAAATAGCAAGTACAGACTAAAAAAAATAATTAAAATAAAATATTAAAATTAACAAAGGCTTAAGATATCCAAAAGACAGTTCTTCATCAAAGGGTCACATTTTATTTGCCAGTAAGGCACATTTGCTATTTTGGAAAATAAATGGGGGGGCACATGCCCCCAGTTCCCCCCGGCTCCTATCTCCCTGAGGAAATTTTTTAATCACATGGAGATCATA
The DNA here is from genome assembly GCA_020650975.1 of Apostichopus californicus. NCBI lineage: Eukaryota > Metazoa > Echinodermata > Holothuroidea > Aspidochirotida > Stichopodidae > Apostichopus > Apostichopus californicus. The sequence goes on along the minus strand of JAIPMN010000843.1, from coordinate 50,677 downwards.
CAAATATGCAATTGAATATTTGATGTCTTGATGAAATATGATATAAAGTTACAACCCAAAATGCAAAAGTATATTTCAGAAATGTTCTGATATCCCTTCTCATAACATTTAGTTGCTCTCTCTTCACCAAAACCTGCTTTCACCAATTACACAGTAACACAATCCAATCTAAGATCGTATCAAGCTTGGTCTAAACTTCATTGCAAAGTATTTAATGGCAAGAATGAAATTTTCATAATGACTAATACAGTTACGCAATTCCATGATTCCATGTTGGTGGTTGTGGGACTTTTTTCCATTAATAAAAGGAATGTATAATTTATGGTACACAAAAACCTGTAATCAGGGGAAGAGAGGAACTTGCCAGTATTAAAGGAAAACTTTGATCACAAGCAAAAACAGATTGGACATTTATAAAAAAGAAAAAAAAGATTACTTAGTTAAGGTTAATTTTTAATTTTGTGACTGAAAATTGACCAAGATCACCTCATTAAAGTGACTGTTAGATCTTCCTCATTTACCGTATATTCAGTTATAAAGCCGATGATTTCATCAGACAATACAGTATTCATAGCTGGCTTTCGGTTCAATATTGTTCTTTTCGAGTTAAATTGAAAGACACGTCATTGTGTAGGAGAACAATAGTCAATAGAAAGCAGTGACTCCCCTCGTGGGTGGTCTGCCACAATTTACATGGAAAGAAGGATATATGACACAGTTAAGGAATAATGAGCTAAAGAAGTCTTTTTCAGAGTAGGTAAAGTGGCACAGCATTAGCCTAGATCACATATATGTATGCATCACCACTAATATTGTAATGTTACAGGAGTTTCTCAAGAGTGTAAAGTCTAGTAATACTTATCACCAGTGTCCTCCTCTATCACTCTCATATTGTAATGTATTATTTCTGCTTCTTTTTTCAGGATTAACATTACACCAGCCTCTCCTCCGTACGACACCACTGGCGTGCACCACTTCCCTGTCACCAACACCCTCTTCCAAAGATAACCACAATTACATACCCCTCTATGTGGATCACAGATATTACATTGGAAAAGAAAGCTTTGCAGACAACGACTTGGAGACCACGTCCTTTGACTTGGGCGAACCTGTAACGATATTGTTAAAAGAGACTAAAAAGTGGTGGTTTGGATATAACAGTAAAGGAGATTTAGGGTACGTACCATCCAGACTCCTTAGTCCATCCTATGACATGGAACTCGACGAGAATTTATCCGATGGTGTTCAGTCGGAAGAAGAGGAAAGGGTCGAAATATCGGAGTTTTCTAAAGCAGAAGATGAAATCGACAGAGGGGTGCAAGCCACTTGTGGCCGAGAGGGCCAAACCGTTTTGGACAGAAACTCAAACATTGTTAGCAGAAGGGTACACATTGCTCAGGGAACAATAGAAGTGCAAAGAACTGAAACAAAGGACGGTTCACATGAACTTCAGAGGGTGCCCGAAACCGAAGGCCCCTCCACAGCCAAAGAATCAAAAGGCATCAAAAGGCATGTCTCTAGTGAGTACATCTCGGCTTGTGTTCAGAACCACGAACAGAAACTGGTGAAAGAGCTCATGTATGCACAGCAATTCCTACCGAGCGATTCAGGGGAGGACAGGGAATGGGTATTCAGGGAGGACATGGATGTCGCCCTCTTGGAGGAACAGATTGTACCCGATGTGGACATGGAGACAGATTTCAGACCTGTCGGGCATCTGTCTGAGGTTTTTCAAGAGGATTTGTGGGTGGAGCATAATCAAAGCTGGAACTTGCCAGTAGCCAGTAGCGTATTAAATAATGAATCGGACAACGGTGACGTCTCGTCACGTAGTAGCGAAACAGTGAACAGTACAAGAACTGAAAGTACGATAACCTTCTCGGAGGCTTACGACCCTGTTGAGACATATCTAAGACTCTGCGATTGCTGGTCAAGGCCAAGTACCTCTTCTGCAGACTGAGTTCTTTAAAGTAGTTAACTTATCAACAAATCATACCTTTGTTTTGTTATTTTAAGGAAGTCTTTTTTTTTGTGGTATTACATATCATCATAACATTTCTTTGATCCTTGTGCGCAGAAGACGGTATCTGTCTCTGTTTAGAAAGTCTTTGTATAGATCACCAATGGAAGATACAAATACTGTGTTCTTAGATTAAAAACATTGCTAATAGTTATGTTTGCTGATATACTGTAAGTTACAGTTCACATCAAAGTCGGTGTAAATTACAAGAAGAAGACAAAATAATCTAATACAATACTCCTTTCACTTAAAAACTCACAGACAATTGTACTATTTCAACGTAATTTGTCATTTTGTCTTACACAAACAGTCATATTTCTGAACATTTTCCAAATAGTGATCACCCTATATTCTGAATTTGCTTCGAATCTATGTTTGCAAATTGGAGCAATGTCATAAAAAGACAAAGAAAATAGGAACCAGATTTATTACAAATAGGAGAACATTGAGCAAATCATCAGAGTCATCACCAAAATCATCATTGTCACCATCACCATCACCATCATCATCATCATCATCATCATCAAAATCATCATTGTCACCATCATCATCATCACCACCATCATCATCACCATCATCAGCACCACCACCACCATCATCATCATCATCATCATCATATTCACCATCATCATCATCATCATCATCATCATCATCATCATCATCATCATCATCATCATCATCATCATCATCATCATCATCATCATCATCATCATCATCATCGTCATCATCATATGAAAAGGCTTCATATAAATTTCTCATTATGAAGTGAATAGTTGTTTTAGCCCAGTGTAAGTTTAACAGAGTGGTGTAGAATTGGCTATGTGTATCCAAACAACAAAATCATTATTAGCATTTAAGAAGATAATCTGACATCCCTTTCCAAGGATCAAGAAAATGGTAGCCAGTTATTGATCAGCAACAAACGTTTGGACAATATTTTACAAAATAAAAGGCATTGATAAGTTTCGAGCAAATGTTTCAATATACGTTATTCACTGTGTTTCTATTTTGAAAGTTTATTTCCAAAGGGGCTTAAATGTTATGTCATTTGCACAGCCCTTGCTGCTGCTTAGTCGCTTAAGAGCTATGTTTACATATGTACCATAAAATATTACTTCAAACTGTCTGAAATCATTTACTGTATAAAAAACAAGAGAAATATATCCAGACAATTTAACAACATAAAATTTTGTCTTTTGAGTAGGAAATGTTTATTTTATTCTTCTGTTTTTTTATTGAAACAATGATAACTGAAAAGGAGAACTCAACTCATAAGCTACGGACACCAAAAATAGTTGTTTGTTCTTAGTTTATTGAATATGTTAATGAAGAAATCCACAGCTCCTAGTGCCATTGGTACTTAAAAATGTTTTTCAATTTGGTGCCAAGAGAACATACATAGACATTATAAATGAAGTGGAAAGGGGGGATTGAAGAGAAAGTTTGGGATCGGGGTGCAGGGTTCATAATGATAACTGTGAACATTGTCCGCACTGTATTGAGGTGGCCGTCTTTCTGCTAGTATGCAATTGTAAAGCTGTAACAGTTTCGTTCTGGTATCAATCCAGATCTGCAACATGTAAGATATAAATTACTAGGATTGATCTCACTGGGAGTCCCAATTGTTACCTCTCTTGCTCCTCTCCAACCACATACCCATTCCCTCTATAATTGTGCAGCTGAGGGCATCGTTAACTGTCAGCTGTTATCTTAGAGATGTTGGGTTAGCCTGAGAGCTATCTTATAAACCTTACCCCTCGCCACTCCAACCCCATTCCATTACCATCCCTCATTGGTACATCATTATATAGTAACATGTTGTTCTTGGCTATTTGAGCAATTTGATAAAAAACAAAAACAACTGGATAAGATTTTACTTTATAGAAACATTATTTTCAAGTTTTGAAGAAGAAAACAACAGACCACAAATGAAATTTCAAAATTCCATCTATTCAAAGAATGTTGCTATGTGAAGCAAACTATACAGTAATATAGCTTTGAAATGAGTCGTTGGGATTAGATCTACTTATTTTTTCTTTTCAATTTGAAGAGGACAGAAGCAGGTTTTGGATTGAAACCAGCTTTTATACTAGACTCCTTTTTTTTAAAATGACTGGTTTGCTGAAAGACGTAATTGAATGACGCATAAGGCTATGTTGTATATTGGCAAAACAAAAGCTGTTTCGTTCCAGATGAGTAAGTTATAAAATATCGTTCTTACGTCATATGCTGTGTTTTAGCAAACAAAAAACCACCTACTGTAATACTCGTTATAACAATACACTTGACTTTATTAAAATTGAGCATAGCATTGAAATTGCTTTCTATATCATACTGTTATTGGTTTATAGTGTAGAACATATTTTTTGCGTCAGCCAAGCGTGTGGAATGAACACAATTCCTACGCGGTTTATTACACTCGTGCGATATTGGCATTTTTAACAGTTGCAGAAATAATTACATTTCGGCGAATTTTGTTATACTAACTTCGTCTTTTTGTGCTCAAACCACCGGAAATAATGACTTTTTTTTCTTCTTGGGAGTGGGGCGGTAAGATTTGATTACTGATATGTTTACTTAGGTGTTTGTCTATATTGTTTATGGTATGTGATAGGTCCAAGTGTTGTAACAAACAGCAGTAGTAAATTCATATTACATACTGAAATTGAAGCAAAGCAACTCAACAGAAAAAACTTCTTAATGTTTGCGGAATGACATTCAATATAGGCAAAGTTGGAATAACGTAACTTGCATCGAAATGTTGTAACTTTATGGGATCACGTTTCTTCGGAATTAAAAATATCTGACACCTAAAATTGCAGTCCGGTTATAATAATAATAATCCTTGTAGGCCTATTTGATATCCCGTGTATAGCCTATTATGACGTCAGATAAACATATGTATATAATTACAATTCAAAAAAAGTTTTGCAATTTAAGTTCAAAACGTTAAATCGGAGAAGCAGACTATCTGTACTCATATATGAATCTCACAGAGTTCGACTAAAACCGTGGTGAGACAACAATCACGCTTTGATCTGTATTCGTGTAGTAGAAAATGATCTGTTGCAGTCGGATAATGTCATAAGCATAGCATCACGGTTAAATGCAGGTTACATGTAGCCATGCTACGAAAGGGTGACATGTTATGATCACACGCAGGCGCAGCCTGTCGCAAGTATTCATGATACCCGACAAGGGTTAGTGAAGGGTATGAATGGGACCAGTTTGGCACGCTCACATGCAGGTGACACATGTATCCATGTTATCTGGACGGTGTGGCTCATGAGAAGGGGATCATCTTATGCATGTCATATATGCATCAGTCTTGGTATCAGGGCTCCGGCCACTGACAAATCAGTTTGATGTGATAGGATCACGTGATCTTAGACCCGATGGAAGACAAGTCGGCTGAAAATAAGACCGTCAGTTTGAGAGTGGTGGCTTTAGATCAGGTGTTCGTACACACACACATTTTGTCCCCCGGCTCGAATACCGTTTCTTACTCTGTGGAACCTGCATACGTGTGAGACAGTATTGTCATTTATAAACACTGCGTTGCTATCTTGCATAGTTTCATGGAATTTCGTTTATACTAATATCTGAGTGAGGTACCTACAACCTTTAGAGATCGGAAATTAAGAGACCAATAAGCTATTCTTCCAATCACGAATACATCGTATAACTTATAAGCATGCATTTGTAACTAACTGGTAAGTTGGAAGTATTTGTGATTCGCGTTCCGAAATTGTGTCGGTTCATGTTTACATGATCCTTGGTATTCCATAACTGTAGTTAATAGTGGGATTGACAACAATCTTTCTTGATATTGACAATATTCACAAACGACTGGTTCAACAGGTTTGTGAAAGTTCTAAGAAGTGTAGATCCGCTCAACGGCGGATTCTGCGACCCGAAAATGATAACTTAGTTAGTTTGGAAGCAAATCGTTCTTTCCTTGAAGAACAGCCATCAGCTTGATTGTGATTGGTCGACAAAGTGGCCAATCACTTTCCAGCTTTTCTTTCTTGGGAGTGATTGCTTTCCGACTGACGGTATGAAAACGATGTTACGCAATACATTTGGGCAGTGCGTTCTAATTAGGTGATAAGATGAATTTCAAAAGTTGTGCCTTTTAATAAGGAAACGAAAGGAAATAGCATGATAGATTTATTCAAGTTTGTATGTATATGCGTATGCGTGTATGTTTCCTTTTCAAATCGTTAACGTTCTGTATACAGAGTCAAGTACTAGATCTTCTTACGAACAAATTATTCAAAATAAAATAAAACTGTTTGCAAACTGCTAATCCCTTGTCATTTAGCCTCTGAAGAAGATCCTGCTAGGATCGAAACGTCAGGCCAACTTATTTTTACACACGAATAAATTATTATTGATGGTAGGGCCTAATTTTGTTGCCCTCCCCTCATCCCAATTCCTTTCATACCTTATAGTATGCGAAGCTAGTATTCGAATCGATTTTGAGTGGTTGTCTGACCTAATTTGCATATAAGGCTCTGTGCGAAAGTTGTTATTGTTGTTAAGTACATTAGGGTAAGTTCCAGCTGACTGTATTTACTTTGGGATGTATAGTATAGGCCCTTACGCTGGTCACGCGTTCTGTACATAACTCATAAGGCTGTATTTTAAGAAATGACAGTGACATTAACGATAATGATGCACGATGGGAAATACGACGATTTCTTTCCACAAATAGGCTAAATACTCCTTCCAAATGAATGTGATCTATAGTAAAATTGTGTTTTATTCGGTGAACCGAAGTATATGTGATGATCTAACCTTAGGCCTTAAGGCCAATGATGCCGAGGTGTGCCTAGCCCTAGCCTTTAGTAAACGGTATACAGCGGGCAAGTGATTGCTGTATTACCATTCTAGTTGCACGTTTTAGCGGGAGATGATGAGAAAGTACGTTACGAAACAGTGAAAAATATTAGTATATGGATGGAAACGAACTAAGGTGATATTGATAAGGAACGTAACTAGCTGCGGTAATGCATGTATGCAGTTTCTTTAGTGAAACAAAATATTCAGATCAGTACACCATAACCTGTTATTACCGTACTTTCGTATTTAAAAATTGGGAATAACCATTTTCGTTGATTGTTTTCAGGGCTGTTTTTTGTTTCAAATTCATTTTGTCAACTTTAATTTCCAAAGCAATGTTGATTGATTTCTGTTCTATATTTTAAAGTTTTAATGGTACTCACTTAATTACTATGCTATTACGTTTGCTTTCTTAACAAGTGTCAACTTGATTGAGTAAAATTGATAGTGTTTATCACAGATGCAGCCGGTTGTAAACATTAAGGATAAGTATATCGCAACGAGGCTTGCGAACTTTATGCATTGTATGATATTAGTGATATCCGTGGACGATACGTAACATAGTCATTGAAAACGGCTTGATCAAACAAATATTCTAAGATCTGTGACGTATATTGTTAATTTCTTGTTACAACATGTACCAGTAGTCGCTAAGCCAAAGCTGAAACAAAATTATCATTGCGATCCATAAATGCCCCCTTTAACCTATTATACATTGCATGAAATAATGTTTTATTATTAAACGAAAACAGCGTCACATTTAGCATGGTGGAAAATATTTCAGCAACGTGGAGACTGTTTCCAACTTGAAAGGATAAAGATTTAATTCCTTGATATCATCTATGCTTTTGCTTTCAAGTTTGTTAGATAGAGTGTATATTATGAAATAAATGTAGGCACATTCTTGTTATTCTAGACATATTACCGTTTTTTGAGTCAGTTCTGCCTTTTCAAAGAACCAAAACAAAAGAGTACAATTGAAAGGAATCTTTAAATGATTCTGTAATGGAGTTAACACCTCATTGCGCTGAAATAGATTGATAAGAACGAACTTTATACAGTATAGCACACACTAGTGGTCATCTGTTTACAGTAGTTATTAAAATCGACTTGGTGAACTTAACCACATTTATTTGATCGATGACGTCTCGCCATGACGCTTTCAAAAGCTGCATGCAAATTGTGTAACGTGATAATGAGAAAAATTGTGTGTGTATATGCGTGTGTCTTTTTTGGGGGGAGGGGGTGGGGGAGTTATTGGAAAAGATATTTTTAAAAGCACGAAGATCTTCATGTATAGAAAAATTTAAATAAATCATGTTATTTCCATATCTTTTTAACTTACAATGATCATGTTACATTTGTACATATGTATATTGATATGTTACGATCGCATAGGCAGTTGTGCACAGATGACAATGGACTTACATAACAAAAAATTTAAAAAACGTTATATAACAGTACGTAAGAAGAGAAAGAAAAAACAGAGAATATAATTTAAAGATTTTAAATCGAATTTTTATATTTTTTTATGTTTCATTGATTAATGTGATATCCCGCACATTAATGGATTAAAGTGCACGGGAAAAGGGGTAATTGGTATGGTGGTGGAGAGGGATATAGAGAACAACTTGGTCTAGCCCGGAACGTTTATATCACCGGACCCCTATTGAAGTCTTACTAGATTCATTGCCCCTAACCGCCGTCCTCTCCCCCTCCTCGTCGGACCAGGGGGAAGTGATGTATTGTTCATCGTGCACGAGCATAGGTGTACGAAGTGGACAATTGAACTGCATGGGGTAAGAGATTTCCCGAACAGTTTAAACTATAAGACTGATCCGCAAGGAAGCTTAGCAATTTCAACTTTAATCATTGCGCCCAGCTTGTCACAACTATTTCCCCAAAATTGATAATACAGTGGAGGAAGGGACATATAGTGATATATGTGTCCTAGTACGGTGCCCATTCCAGAGTCATAGACAGGATGTCATAATTTGTAGGTATCAAGTCCAAAAATCGTATTCCATATAATGTAAATGACTTGAGTAAACAATCTACCTTTGATCTATTGTTTGAATAGCAAACTCTATTGTGGATTAACAACTTGTTAAAGCCGAACACGTTTGCGAAGATGAATGGATCCCGATTGTGACTATCAAAAGTCAACCAATTTGTAGCGAACGTTAATTGGCTTTTAAAAGTGGGACATTGAAATAAGCAACACCAAGGTAAGTAAACTACTATTATAGCAACTATTACACCCGTCGCTGTTATTAAACAGAAGGAAACAAAGTGGTCGTGAAAGATCTAAAAAACAAGACGGGAATATCAATGCAGCAGATCCGTAATTGTTTGACGATGAGCACGCAACACGTTCGATGGACTAATGAATCGTATCAGGGCTTTTAAATATCTCATCAATATCTTGTAATCACTTTTTTTTTATATAGCGCCTCCGGGCGGCCGGATATGGTACTCGCAGGATTTCGGAGTCCGACTCCAGCAAATGGACCGGTAATTTTTTTTTCGGTTCTTGGCACCGAGTCCCCGTGGTGCCTAGTTACGTCACTGTACACAGGTACACGCGCATACATCCCATATGAACACACGAACGAGCGACTGCAACGTTAAAGGAAACGTATACAAACGAAGGGACATGATGAGTTGATTGAAACAACAGGGCGCCACCTTAAATACATGATTACCACAGTATAAACCAAAAGTATACAGGCCTTTCCCCCTTCGTTGGGTCCCACGACTCTTACTTCTGCAGGGCCTCAGGTAAAGCGCTCTTATGATAACATGTTGGAGTTAATCACCAATCTAGTGATCAAGAATGCAACAATTTGCTATTCAATCTAGAAATTTGAAGCCACACACAACGAATTTACAGACCTCTATCTCTCTCCCTCTCCCTCATATGCTATTAAAATGACTACGTACGCTATTGCATTGTAAAAACAACATAATAAATTGTGCGAAATACGACAGCGCACTGCAGTGCGTAAAATATCTGTGTAAAATATATCTTGTGAGAGGATGATGAAGAAATATGGAGCGTCTGGTACTCCTTTAGCTTTCTACTCAAGTGTCACGGATAGACCGCATAATGACTGGCAATATCAAATAGTGGCTATGACTTACATATAAGCTATACTATGAGGATGCTGCAATGCGACGTATGTAATTGAGTTGCGTTGCCGACTTAGAAACGACTCTAATTTCTCTTCTCCTCAAGGGGGGAGGGGGGGGGGGCGGGCGGGGCGTTACCGGTGGTATTTTCCCTCTATAGAAATCTATTAAAATGGTTATGGCTGCAAAAAGGGACGTAAGGGATACGTACTGAGCTTTTACTTTTTGATAGAAAGATTTGTTTGATGGACTTTTGCAACTTTTCCTCCCTTCTCACAAATGCAAAGTTTTCGTCGACAAATCCCACCCACACCCGCAGACCTAACATGTAATAGATTTGGTACCGAAGTGAGAGTGCTCGCCGTCGGCACAGATGAAAAGCAATTCCACGCAATTTCGCACATCTGCTATGTGTAGACCCATATTAATTACGTTAAGTGGAACAAAACACGTATTCTGTATAATAACGTTGACAGTGTGAAAGAGTTGCAAAGAGAAGAGAGGACTGATTTTGAGATATTTTGAGATATTTTTTCAATGGTCCATTTTAAGCACCTCTTTTTAGTGCCTTAGTGGATGTATTATGGAGCATGTGTATCTAAGCAATCCCTCCCCCGCCTCCATTCCCCTATTCCCACCTTAGAATATCTTTTATGCTTTCGACGTAATATAGGCTAAATTCTGTTACCATGATGTGGCTGTAATTTGCAGATATAAGTTAAATGGAACAACATGTGCAGGGCTAGAACTTTGTTGTGGCATACGTTAGGTGTATATAGAGGACGGTCCCACATCCATGAAGGTCGTGGAGAAGTTCATATGACGTAATTAAATATTGAGTGACGTTAGTCTTCAGAATGGTTGGTATTTGTGATTTATAATGGTGACGAGCAGATGACAACGGTAACGAGTCTAACGGTCCCAGGCTTTGATTAATGACCATCGCGTGTTGGCATTTCATTCACTCCTATTACTACTTTTCACCCTGCAGGTCCACTATATATGTAGACTGGCTGATCACAATCTTTGACCGAACTCATGCAAACCTGAGAACTTGTGTTGGGTATGTTCCGTTCATGGTGAAAAGCGTTAGAAACTTCGATTTTTCCAAATAGCAGCCTTCGAAAATGAGTGAACGTTTGACTGCGACACGTGGACACGTGTGGACCTGGTCAATACAATCCCATCGTATATGAGTATACAACTGCAGAAGATTTGTTTGAATATAAATGCATATCCACCGTAAGAAACATTTACCTTGAAGGCCTATACGACATTCCTTTTGAGGCCTAATGGTTAGATATTTCTAGCTCTTGTATCTAATTGAACTGGGGAATAATGAAGAAGACCAACGTTGGAAGATTCCATCCTCAGGCCACCCCCTTCCCCTGTGGTTACGCTATTGTGTAAGAGTTTGCTACGACGTTTTATAGTTTTAAGGGAGCTTCAAAAAAGGTTTACATATCATTTTATTCTTATCTTACAAATTCTTGCTTCGGCATCTAAAATGTCACTCCCTTTCAAAGTCATTATAAAAAAAAGTACATTTGCAAACATCTAGTCTCATTCAGCCCCTTCCCCTCTCCTCACCCTCACCCTCCCATTTACCACTGGGCCTTTGTTTGCTTGGATAGCATTGGACTCCACCACAGGGTTACATCAGGTCATTGTGAATGGCAGCACGTCGTGTGTGCTCATACTATCCAGTCATTGGAAACTGGGTCACGTTATTGGGTTTAACTATATCGCGTCATAACTACATGCACCCCGATAATGGTGATGTGAGTTGTCGGACCTAGTTCTTGGCTACTGTCAATTGAGTTTCACCACACTAACGTGTCAGCTATCTAGTTGATTAAAATATGCTATACGTAACATCAGTAAAATGTTGAACTATTAAATAAAAGTTTTTATCCCATTCCAAACGTGCATATCACAAATCCAGAACTAGATCATGGTCTGTTTGGTCAAAAGATGATTCTTTTCATTGTATACCTTCGATTGAAAATTTGTTAAAGCACAATTATATGAAGAAAAAAAAAGCACAATTATATGACATCATAGTGGTTCTTATAGATCTGGTATATGAAGACAAAATTATTAGTTTATTACGCATTATAATTTCACAGTTTGGACAACAAACTTATAACGTATTATAATGTCACAGTTTGGACAACGTTATTATTTGTTTTCAAACATATGACAATGTTTATGTATTACAGATTGGGTCACTAATTATATGAGTCTACAATTTACTCCATTACAAATAACAAATTATAAAACAATGAACGCAAACATGCATGTCAAATGCAAGGATGACTTTAGACAGAGTTGATATTAGTCTTAATATATTCTAGTCCAAGAAAAAAGAAAACATGAGTGTTGAAAATGCTTCTATTGCCTCATGCGCAGAAACACTTTGTATAGAGAATGCGTAGACAGTACGCATGTGCAGTAACTAGTATAGAATGAGCAAAAATATTTCGCTCATGCGTACTAGACTATTATATCAACAGTATCATATTTAGTAGTCTCCCTATATCGTTTTGATGTCGCTCACGTCAAAGCCGCGAGGCTGCACTTGTTTTGCTCATCTACCAAAGACAGGGAAACCTTGTTTATTTTTGTGTCACCAATGGCACGCGTATTTCAATCAAACGGCCCACACTGATCGTTATTGTACATCGACTCGACCTCATTTCGCTTGAGGGGAATAGTTGCTCATGCCGCTGAAACTCTATATAATATATAGACCATCGTGAGGCGTATAGCGACTGACATCACTATATCTCGTGTATTTAACAAACTCTTCATGAAATATGATCAAGAATGAAAAGAGCTGTTACCAAACTAAGTACCATCTTTCAACCATATATCTGGGTGGCTCTTTGCTTGAACTAATTTCCCCAGCTGTCGTAAAAGACAAATTAGTAAAGAACTACCGGCCTATAGTACATTCATGACGATCTCTGAATCACTATTGCAATAAATATTACATGTAATATTACATGTAATATTATTACATGTAATATTACATGTAATAATATTACATGTAATATTACATGTAATATTACATAAAATTTAATAATATTACATGTAATATTACATAAAATATTACATAAAATGTATATCTGATGTCGTTACGAATGTTATGTTCTAAACATTTATCTATGAGTTCCTTCATGGAACATGGAACGACCAGATACGCTACCATATCGTGGCATGCTTTATGTCTGTTCAATAGTTGTCCATGTAACTTTATGAGTTTTTAAAAATAGTTTTACTACATGTACCCTTACCACCGATTCTCGTCCATCCCTATCCTTGCTGATCACATGCATAACCTCCCCTATATCCATCCACGCCCAACCACCCCTCTCCCTCCCCACCCTACCCCACTCCTTTTCGCCTCCTTTTTTCTCTCCATTATTTGAAGCATTCTATTATTAAGTAACAATGTTAAATGGACGCAGCTAGGGTTATTGTTCATACATGTGTTGCAGCCATTGCTCCGCTATATTCTCAGAGCCAATCGACTGTTTCATTTTTCAAACATATGCCTAAATGTACCATTCTATGCACTTCAAGCATCGTGTAGTCTTTGAGTCAACATTTCACAATTCTCACACGTCTGGAATCTGTTGTCAATTGTGTCTCTCATTAAAACTTTCTTTAATACCTTCAGACGGAAAGTTTCCCTAAAATGCCACGTAGATTCGTCGTGAGGCATGAAGTCGCATAAATAAATTCAGTCCAAATTACCGATCGTCTCTTCATAACGCAACTATCGTTACTGCTTATGCCTTTCAAGACCGCCGTCTGAACCGTATTGTTAATTTCAACTCATTTGCACTTGTTTCAATTTGCTTGGTTACCACGTTGCTAAGGCAGTCCAAAAAGGCAATAACAAACGACGGCATCCTGTCCTAATTTACTTCCGCGCTCGTTTAATGTAAACTCTGTTTGACAATGCACACATTCTTTTCATATTTTAACTTCCGCACTTCCGCCCACGCACATTAATCTACATCCGAGCTTGGCAGGCGAGCCGAGTCGTATACTAGTTATACTTACGGCGGTGATATCGTTTGTTCGGAACTTTTAAAGGGATTTAGTGTTCCAGCGTATTAGCCCGGTTATTCCGAAGGGCATAACACGCAGTTAAGGTGGGCTTAAAGTGACGAAGTTAGTTGAAAAATACCTTGGTAAGATAATAAAGCACTATTAAACAGGTCAGTTCGGCCTTCTTAGAATGATAAATCTGTTTTTAGCCTATATGTAGAACTTGATCTGGAAAATTGGAGACGTGACTTATGCGGGAATGAACAGAGTCACAATGAAGGGGAGGGGGAGGGCAGGTGTGGTGGAGGGTTGGGGATATATTTTAACACTTCTGCTTGCTAATTATATTCTTTATAGTTATGGGTTTTTTATAACAATTAAGTGACATTAACATTCCAAAAACTACCTGTACGTATGACAACTGCATTGAAGAATAATTTTTTTTCACCAACTGCAGGTAGCAAATAGTGTCACCGACCGTATACGGATTGCTATATACTCAATGGACCATTTTCCCACAAAATGAAAGGTGAATTAGCTAATAATTTATGATTCCATTATTCGATTCGGAAAGCAAAGATTATCACTCAGAAATGTTTCAACTTTATTAATTACATGCAAACAGTTACTAATTAAAACAAATTTTCATGAACGATACTTTCCCAATTTATGTTGTCACTGCAAGTGCTTTAAAAAGTGATTTGTATTCCAAACATTATAGAAAAGTATCCCCAGTTGTCTGAAATTTTTGACATTTTCTTCTTAAATGTCATTAGTAACATCAAACTTGAGTAGATCAGCGAATAGCATTGAAACTTAATTGTTGAAACGAATCAACAGTTTAGGAAGCAACGCAAACTTGCAGTTGGCATTAACGAGGCCCGTATACGCAGGATTTTCTATGAGAACCTATGAAAATAAGGGAAAAGAACGTGTTGACCTGCCTCAACACCTTACCCCGGGTGCAAGCTGTGTTTTATAAAGTGTCAGTTATAGAGCACACAGATACCTCTTGCGTAAGAGTGGAGGGTCCTTTTCTCAGGAAGTAAATAAAAGCGCATACGTGAAATGGTACATTCTAAGGCATATCCAGACTGTAAATTAGATCTACCAAACTGTTTAACAGTTTAAAGATTAATTCGGTTTTAATTCGGTTTTCGTTTGACATCACTTGTGACTATCTGCGTGCATGGTATTCATATTTTGGTGAAAATCTTTTTCATTACACACTTTCTGACAGTAACTAACGTACAGTGGGCGAGGCAATAGTAACTGAAGTTTTACCTTCAAGTGAAGCTTCTGTATATGCTGCATATTATAGTCCCTTCAAATAAAAATCACATACCCTATGTCGCCTTGGGCATGTTAAACACGTGACATAATTAAAGTCCGTTATTCACATGTTCCTGTTCCGATCGTTTAGAGGAAGTTGTGTAATCACCAATTCTCTTACAAATCAATTTAACGAACTAACAGTTCATCCGAGTCATCTATGATTAGATTTATAAATGCTTTCCGTCTGTTTTCTTCTCGACAACGGGGAAAACCGGATGTGTAAACATGTAAGCATTTGCGCGCCAGAATCTAATGTTACCTGTGACGTCATGACCTCTGTACGGTTAGTCTCCGGAGATCCCAGAGGTACGATAGGCCGATGTAAATACAGATCGATAACTTCAACTGAGATTAGATGTCACAACCGTTTGGTTATAATCTCTTATTGTTTTCAAAGGTGTACATTCATGTGTTATTAATCTCATTAGGTTTAAGTACGTCTCTGTCATATTTACTCAACCATATGGTATGCGACATTGACGTGGGAGGAAATCATGAATATGCATTCACGTATGAGAATACGTTGGCAGGCAATGTATATTCTGTTCAACACATGTGTGAGATAAAGAATAACTTTTTACATGGTTGTTAGCAACGAGGATTATAAATCTTTTATACCTATGTACCATATCGTGTAATTGGTTAAAGCTCACGTATACCTATTAGATGATTGGGAAGAGCTTGAGTAAAGGCGATGAGGTCAGGACGGTGATAAAGTAAAGATAATTTGTCAATAATTAGATTCTTTCACCTACTCTACCGAGTTTGTTGTTAATGTGTTTCCTACCGTATTTGATTAAGAGTTACTTCCCATATACGATGCACTGTTTTTCACTCGAGTAATGTACACAGTGCATTGTTTCATATTCCAAGTAACCTATACACTTCATATCACTCATTATTGTAATTAGCCTTATCAATTGATATTAATAAACAGCTGCCCAGAGACTTATACGGCAGTTATGCTCTATACCTATAGTTGTATCTGCTATGATTTTTTTTTTTTTTTTTTTTTAAAGTCTGGAGTCTATATGTAGGCCTATATAGCCTTATATTGTAACAAACACTCTTGAAACTGGGGCATAAAATAATTATTGCTACCGGGTCAGCTAGTGATTCAACCGAATGGGCTGGTGTATTCGGCGCCTCAGATGAAACTGGCATTATTTGCGACCAGGGGGAAATCGGCGCCTGCGCGCGGAACTTCAACCTGACGGCGTCTTATAGCAGCTGGCCAGCGGCGCACCGATTCCAAACCAGTAAACCGGTGAGTAAATTCGCCCATGCCTCGTGACGAGGCATGTTGCGATAAAATAATCGCATGGTTTACTCCTGACGTGTCGATACTGCTAATTGTTACACCAGTAAACGACAAATTGATTTATTTCAAATTTCAATGGAATCATCCAAATAATGTGAATATAAATTTCTTTATCTTGAAAATGGAACATGCTGTTGAAGTTGGCAGTTGGAACAATACTCCGTTTCACATGCTCTGCAGCATTATACATTTTCAGTGAAAACTTAGACTTTCATTATCATTTAAGTATGTAATGAAAACCGACTTAGACTATAAAGTCATAGAACATAATCATGTCACACTGTCGTTGTCAGATAAAATAGTACCATAAAAAATGTAACTATATATTCAACGATTATTGGGAACAGGTTTGTCTAACTGTACCAATCTTTGAGTCAACAAAAGTTGAGTTAGTTCTGTCTATAATTCGGTCCTTTTTCTGCAATAAATAATTGTAATTTTGCCTGCATGTGTCTGTTAAAGTGACCTCATACTGGTTGAAAGCCACCTGTACGTTGCTGTGACATAATTCGGTGTGTTAACGATGTGACGTTGTGTGAAGCAAGAAGAACCCATATCAGTAAATTATATGTATTCATGTAATTATTGCATCGGCTAGACACTGTAATAAAAGATATAAACCTTTTTGAAATTGACTTTCCAATCGGCTATACCGTCGTTACTGCAGTAATGTGTTTGTAGTCACCAGTCGCACTAAGTATACGATGTTATACCATTCCTTGTTGTATCAGTTTATACGAACAAATATTGATAGAGTCCGACGTCGTTCTCCTGTCACATTGCTTCCGTCGATTTTGTTACAGACTCAATAATTGTTTTTACTTCAATCGGAAACATATAGATCAAGTTTACTATTCTTGCAGCAATAGGAAATCGGAAGTAAGGCCTTCCATAACATCATCGGTACAAACACAATTGGTTTCTGAGATAAACTTTAAGACGGACGGAGACGTAAATGGTACGTGTGGAATGTATGATCTCGGAATTGTCCTATAGGCTGTCAGGGCATCACGTGATCGCGCCCTGCACTGTATAGGCATCGATGAGGAGGAGAGGGAAGTACAATCCAGCAAAATGTATCGCACGTGTGTAGCTGATGGCGCCGTTGAGCATATATATCTCACAGACCCGTATCTACGAACCCGTACAGCTTTATGTTGCAATTGTGTACGTTTTTAGTATAGTTATGTATTACTTCCATTATATTAACGCTCTCCATTCCTGTAGCGATATTTCTTCAGTGTTATTTTATTTATTGGTTATTCAAAGTGCAAACAAATGTACACGCCTTCTTGAAACAGAGGATCATGATAACAGGTTCAATCATCAAAACTGCATGATAGAACAAAAACTCCGATGAACCACCATTATACTGAAAGGTCAACAATGATGTTGGTCACTAGTTTTAGTTTGCCGAAATAGCCTAACTACCAATATTTTACTTTCTATCATATTCTGAGGCAACAATTAAATATTTTATCAAGCATGTAACATTAATTTTACTTTCCATTATACCGTTGCATTTTCATCAATTTGACAATTTATTAATATGCTTATTAGCTGCAAATAAATGAAAAACAAAGAAAGTACTATACTTTGGACGTATATCACGTAACGAAAAGAGCTTCACTGATTGGTTGCTTTAACAATGCTTCGTATGACTCTGTTAGCTTGCCATACGGCTCCGTATATATATCTATGCTAAAATAGAATTACGTATTAGGAAGGTTCTATACGACTTTTGTGTTCTTTATTCAATATTCCACTTTGTATGTTAATGAATTCAACACTACACTGGCATATTGTTCAATTCGAAATTATGCACACTATATAGTAAAGTAACGAATGTCGATGTATTTTGTAAAATGTTGAATTGACCTAACCTATACATCGACATATATTCGCAGCCGGTAGCATTCACAATATGATAGCAAAACACAATTACACGTTTTATGTCAATTGTAAATTTGTGTAAATTGTAACAAATAAACGTCACAAGATAACTACCATATTTGAGGGACAAGTGGATCATGTTGCCCTAACAATTCAGGAGTGAATCAAGCTTATTCTGGACTGAGACGAAGCTTGGCAAATTCTATGCAACGCCAAAAGGGTCAGCAATATACCATGGTGATGTAAAGGTATACGATGATGACGTGAAAACATATTACGATGAAAATACTATCGATGATGATGTAACAAGTTATAAGATGATGCAGCTCAAAGTGTAAATAATTGCCAGAATTTTACACCTACTGCATTCAGTGGATCCCAAGCCAACCATTTTAGATTATATTCTTCGATTACATCGACTTAATAAAAAAAGAAACTGACAGTCGATAATACATCAACATTTATTAATATAATGTAAAACAATTTTCAGTTGATTTTTGTTTGATTTTGACTACTTGTAATGGAAAGTTGAAATCTCAATTGAATGTATAGGTTTAAAAGTAGGCATTGTGACGTACATGCAAGAGCAAAGAACGAAAGTCCGATTGGTTGATTTTCAAATAAAATAAAAAATGCATACAAACCTCATTAATCGGTAAGGTATAACTCTCAAATAACTTTTTATATCTCCATATCTCAATATTCGGTAAAGTCTATATCACTATGATGAGTAGATGTTTGTGGAAATTACAAACAGAACATCTCAATGTAGGGGCGCTGTTCATCATCATGTATTTTGTATTGTTAAAATTGTTACTGTCATATTGGCTCAAATTTGTTCTAAATATCTGAGCTGAAATCAAATATACCATTTGATTTCTTACACCACCTGTGTGACTAAATCCAGGGCACGTCTTAACCAAAACAAGTAAATTGATAGCAGTTAGACCAAAATTCAGTACTGTTGTACAGTGGCCTGAAAGGAATTTAAAAGAAAATGAAAACCGACTTCTAAGTCGAAATTTCTACTTTCATCACGAACTTTTCCGACCGTTTTTAACACGAGAGTTTATCTTGTCATATCAAACTTTCGACATTTTATCGAATAAATTCAACTTTTATCTCAAAACTAAATTTCGACCTATTGATTTAGCAATCTGTTTTATATGATTTTTTTATGACTTGTATAAACATTGTATAAACAGCCTACTTACTCGCTTGAAAACTTTTCTACGGCGCTAACACTTTCATTGCATTAACTTGAACAGGTGGTAACAAAGAGAAAATCTTGTTTCGTTCCCATTTTAATCATACGTGTGACCTTTTTTCTTTTTCCTAAGAAATGTGAAAACCTGCATGTCATCATTACATCAGTCATATACCATAATGACTATATTAAGAAGTTTGAGTGATGAAACAATCTAAATGCACTATAAGAAACCATGAAATGGCATAAGAAACTATAAGAAACCTCAAAATAGTCTTAAACCCTTTCTATGAAGTCACAAGTGTAAATTTTAGGGATAACCAACATCAGATAGGGAGCAGCACTGCCTATTCAATTGTTTCTTATCATAAATAATGCACCTTAGTTGGGAAGCAAAAATAGATTGTGTTGTGTGTGATATCATCACGCTATTTCTTTTTGACTTAGGCCCTAATGTTACGTTCTCCACGAATGTTGATTTTTAGAATTTGATGCCTTTCGAATGTTTGATTAAAGGGTCAATAAGTCTTATACACCGAGTTGTTAGCTTTAGTAAATCGAAAACTTAGAGGCACAAATCGAAAGCTAACAGAGGAACGAGGGTGGGGTGGGGAAGAGAGCAACTTATTTCCTTTCAAACAAGTGCAGGCCTTCACCACACATTCCAATCTAACCGTCATCGATACGATTTATTTTTTTATTTGAGAAAAGTCGAGCATGTCGCCCCAGGGTCCAAGACACGTCGGTGGTGGATATAATACTGCGGCTGTGGTATGGTGTTTTGGTGGTCCAAGATGTCCGTGCCATGTTCATGTTGCAAAATCACCCGGGAGGATGCCAGAAAGTTTGATCGGTCAAAGGTCGACCAGAAGCGTTTTGGCCGGCGTGCGTGAAACCCACCTTTGAGCAGACGGTCAAACCACTCTTAGCTACCAGTTTTAAATGCAATCTATATCCATTGAAAACCAGAATACGCAGCAATCTGTGTAACTGTGTCTACGGAAGTGGACAAATGCCATCACATTATTTCAACAAATATTTAGAGAAAGTCTGATCTGTACTATGCGATCCTGGATAACGTATTAAAATAGCGCCATCCCTTCTCACCGTGACTTTGCATCTAAAGAAGGCAATGAAGAAAAGGGGCAGGGAGGGGATAAGGTGAGGAGTATAGAAAAACTGATAAATGGCTCTTATGATACAGTTGTAGTACATCATATGATAACTTGTGCTTAATTTCCACGATGCAAAACATGCATGGCTGTGGGGATGTCTTCCGGGTTTGATACTGACTTCACTGAGTTTTACAAACGAACATCAATAATCCACATTTTATTATTGATAGTTGTATACCTATACAATTGAAGCTGACACACATTCTAGAATACGATCGGGCGAGAGTAGGGGGAGGTAGGGATTAGTGATGAGACCGGTCCCAAAATCGGAACCGGGTACGCGTCTCCGCGGTTTGGTCGGTCTCCCGGGTACCCGTTCATTACGCATTCAACCTAAAACTGAACTCGGCATATACTATATGCCTAATGGTACTATACGGATATACGCTATGCGGGCCCTCAGTTACATGATGGCAAGACTCATGGCAGTATTAAGCTTATGGGAGGCCCGGGCCAAACATTTTATGGGAGGCCCCCTATATTTCAGTGAAATATATTGGTACTAGATAACGCCGCATGTACTCGCAAATGACATCTATTTTCACACGGTGGTTATCATAGTATAAATAAATGAAAGCAACACACACAAAAACATTTTCCTTGTGTTGGGTTATATTTGCATAAAATTGCTCAAATTAATCAATGGGAGACAACAGCTAGTGAGTTTATTTTGCAACTAAACCTCTCTTACAGGATGTTACGGCAATGCGAATTCACACTTGCAACAGGCCTATCCAACATGTTGTTTCATTGCTCTACATCAGTGGTTTTCAAATTTTTTTAGATGACAGCCCCTTCAACCATCTTGAACTGTCTCAATGCCCCCTACCCCCTCCCCTCGACTTCGCAATCAGTGACCAGCTCAGGGAATACCCAAAATGACATGCTAAAATGATGGCGCTATGCGCTTATAAGTTACAAGAGATGTCTCTGCTACAGTATAATCCAAACGCGAAAGAAATTGGATCTAGGGGTGGAGTTATTGAATTTCTAATGCCATTTTTGGATAATTTGGGGTCACAAAATTTACTTTTTTGTTCCCAAACCCCCTGGATGCCTTAATGTGCCCTAAATTGCTGCAGTGATAT
This sequence comes from Apostichopus californicus, assembly GCA_020650975.1. NCBI lineage: Eukaryota > Metazoa > Echinodermata > Holothuroidea > Aspidochirotida > Stichopodidae > Apostichopus > Apostichopus californicus. The sequence continues at coordinate 28,599 of JAIPMN010000843.1, read as the reverse complement.
GTCGTAATCGCCAGGGACCCCCAAATCAGTGCAAACGCCCCTACTCCCCGTGTACCCTGTAGTGCCCCGAGACTTCCCAACGCCCCCCGGGCGGCAGGGACCACTTTGAGAACCACTGCTCTACACTAACGGTGCTTTTAAACTAGATCTGGATGTGATCTCCTGCTCAGGATCACATCCTGTGCTCGAGATCAAGGTTGTATGAACACAGATCAGATCCGGATCCGACAAAGGGAGGCAGTGGCGTTTACCAGTGGAGGCAGGGGATGTGACCCCCTCCCAAACCAAATGTCTTCTCACCCAATTCCCCCCCCCCCCAATGAATTTGGTGGTAAAACATATTTAGTATATATATATTGGAAAGACCGCCCGCCGCCTTCTCTGTTGCTACTAGTCGAACGATATATAGAATGTTTTCGGGGAATATTTCGTGATTGTAAAATCACGATTGTAATTCCAGTGCTTAGTGCGAACACTACATGAAAATTACTGATAACAGCCATGCTCCGAGCTGAGCCGTCCAGCTATTCCTGCAAAGTTTCTTGTAGTATACAAGTCAATCACGTCGCTTTGTTGAACGACAAGATCGTACAAACCATGAAAATAACTTACGCCGAACTACGAATTGCTTAATCGAAAGAACTTATGTTGGTTATTTGAATGAATTAGAGTTGTGTGTACACATTAGCATATATGCGTTACGCCTCATACGAATAGCCTCCTATTCGTATGAGGCGTAACGCATATGTTATCTGATAGGCTGGTCGGCGGGAGATACGGTAGCTTGTAAAACAAGGTTGCCACAATTTGGCGTCTGGTGACTCCAACAGACCTTTGACCTCAATAAAATCTTGTACTGAACGTGTACCAACTACATACTAAATATGAGATTCGTTCAACCTTCCCTTCTTGAGTTATCGTGTTTACAAGGTTTTCAAAATTTGACCTCTAGTGACCGCAAATGGACTTGGTCCTCCACCAAAAACAATAGGGATCTTGAACTCAATATGGTACCCCTTCAAACGAAATACGAGATTGATCCAAGCTTCCTTCTTGAGATATCGTGTTTACAATGTTTACACAATTTGACCCCTGGTGACCCCAAATGACCTTTGACCTCCACAAAAAACTATAAGCTTTGCTCCTTTTTAAATTGGTCCAAGCTCCCTTTCTTGAGATATCGTGTTTCCAAGCGAGGCGTCACGCACACACACACACTCTCTCCGCCTGCATGCATGCATAGGTTTCGATTATCATCGAAACCAAAAATAACAGTTTATTACAGGGGAACGGGTTGAGCATAGGAAGTACGTAATGTGTTTTGAAGGCATTCATAGATATGTTATGTTCATATATATTTCTCAACAAATTAAAAATATTAATTGAACATCGATATCACAACGGCTTGGTTGTGTGCATGCAGGCAACCACTATATACAGTAAAGTATATTATAGGGGCCCAGGTAGACTACTAACAATAGGCATTGGATATCCCCATCTGAAGTTTAGATACAATAGCATTAAATTACTAAATCCTTCTTTTATTGAGTTTTCTATGATTTATGACAATCGTGTAGCCTACTGGTGTATTATCATCGTGTAGTTATTTGTTTCAACGTGTACCATGATCATCATCATGTAGTTTCTATAATCATCTTGTACATTTAAATTATCACCATATTCTTTTCATATTATCATCTTATGATCGTGTACTGTAACATTATCACCATTACCATGTATATTGGTATCATAATCTGGTAGGCCTATTTAATATGTTCAATGCGTCCTGTACAATCGTATTCGTTTGTATTACCGTCTTGTTCATATTTTTAAGTTATGACATTTCATGCAGACAACATTGAAATCATTTTGTCCCGTGTTGAAAAATATAGCAATGACCTTTATAATCCACGGTTGCAGATATCCTTCCTGAATTAGCTTTCCACGAACTAGTTCGCTCAATGCAGTAATTCCATGCAGGCCGACATCCGTCCATTGAAAACGAGAGTATGTGCAATACTTATTGCGTGTGTAGTAATATCATAACGTCACTGACTGTCATTGCAACGATCGCCCGCTTGTGTCGCTCACTACCATAAAGGACGAACACTAAGACGAGGATCTTTTCGTGCGGTATGTATTTTAAATTTCACATTTCTCATGAGAAATTTGACATTTTTCAACGAGGCCACTGTTAACAGTAGAATGTGCACAACATTTTTTTTCAGTTTGACGTTTGCTAAGCCCTGATTTGTTTCAATTTCAGTGCTCAGGGAATGCATACAGGTTTAACAAAGGATTAACATGGCGCCGACGGTTAGATGATAGAAAAAATTCTTTGTTTAAAACTGCATCAGTCACCTATGCAACACGGGGCAGTTTTACGTCAAAGAAAATAACGGTGCTTTAATTTGGCCAACGTTGGTTTCACGCTACTAACTTGGGGTTGGCAACTCCCTGCTTATGTTACTGCTGTGCTATATATTATAACATGTCGAAGCTAGTTTACTCTCCAGTGTCTTGGTATATTATGAAGCGAATCCATCCTCTTGGAGACTACCTTCCACTACTGACTGAGTCAGAATGCCTAAGTTTGGGCGCAAGATCTTATTGTAGTTAGTGTTTATTATACGAGTTGGTAACCCGACACACTGCTAGCTTGAACTCTATCGCAGAGAGTTCATATTTATTTTTACTGTAGCTAAGTTATATACGGAAAAATGAAGAGATCAATATGGCCACCAACCAACTTACACTTTTACTGACCCTGACACTGAAAGTTGGCACTTGTTTACGTGCAAAGCACTATGTACACCATGGTTTTATGACATATATCTGTTGTGGGGTACCTACAACAATTACTGATCGAGTTCGTTGATTCTTAAAAATGAAGACTTGTGTCAAATGTATGGGGAAATTTAAGGTAGCTAAATCGTGTACGCCCGTATTGTAAAATCTATACTATGTAACACGTGACGTATTAGCCTGTCTGCGATATATCATAAAGGGAATGAATGGCAAATGTCATACTTGACAGTAAAAGGTTTCACTTCAAATCAGATCAAATCAAAAGGAGTTAAACCCCTGGTCGACCTCGCGAGAGGATAATAAGTTTAATTTTATAAAATAGACAATTTTTTTTTCTTTCTTGGAAAAATTGTCTATGTTCAGTCAGGGAATTGCTGGTAAATGAAGTCTTATATAATAACATTGTACATATATCCATAAACATACCAAAGGTCGGAGTTCAAGAGCCAACTAGGGAGGGATTTATTTCTAAGTACTGAGGATTGTGGAGACGGAGCGGTTTCTATTGTTTGGGAAGGGAGTGGTTGCCATAGGCGTAGGAGGCGGGGGGGGGGGGG